>CAKNXH010049555.1:4166-33803 GCA_932178445.1 Andricus quercusramuli
AAAACAGTACACGCCGTATAGTATATCTATATATATATATATATATATATATATATATATATACGTGACGTACGCGTATACAGGATCGCCGCAGCATGCAGGAACGTCGGCATAGGCCCTATAAAAAGTGAATGGATCAACATAGGTCAGTTAGTTTTTAGTCAAAAAATTAGAAGTAACAGTTCCGTACAACTCTTCTCTATTTCCTACGGTTTTCCCCGATTCGACTGTCCAATGTCTAGTGTGTCAAACCGGTATCCTTCGCGTGTTAGTGTGAGTGCCCTTGTGTCAAGTGTTGTGCACCGGAAAACCCGAATCTGGGATTTCTCATCTTGGATTACTTCGTACCCATTCAACCCTGAATTGGAACCCTTATTGTTTACATCAGGTGCACAACCCCTTTCTTTCACACGACTACACGGAGACCATCTAGATATCATTTGATTCTTCAATCGAATCAATAAACCGGTAATTTCTAATTTTAATAAATCTAATTTCATTATCTAACTCCTTTTGGGCCATAATACATGAGTCTCTTTTATTTTAAAGGTCCTGGCCAAGGATTAGAGTGTCTACATGCCTTCCTTCAGTTTCTTGTGCTAAAGCCTTAATAAACAATACGTTTCAATTGTAATTGATTATAATAAATTGTTTAAACTAATCTATATTTATTTATTGGCTACTCTTTCCTGTGCGAGATCTTCGATCTCAACTAAAACGAGGAACCTAATTAAAAAGGAAAGTATTTTACGTTTTCCATGACGTAACACTTGTTACAATTATGTGACTATTCGGACTAGTAACTGTGTTAGCTGGGTTATTCGTGGGTATAGAAGGGCAAGGGAAAAATTAAAAGACACTCCTATATTAGAATTTTTAGATTTGATTTCCACCAAATTAACCGGAAAAGCACGCAAACTACTATCCACCAATAATATTAATGCCGAAGAAACCAGATCCCAGGGGTAAGAAGCGTTGGAGATTGGTAGTAGACTTTAGAGCCCTAAATGAAAAAACAGCAGGCGATGCGTACCCACTGCCAAATATACTTGATATACTTGACCAGTTGGGGGAAGCAAATTATTTTTCGGTACTCGACCTGGCTATGGGATTTCATCAAATTCCAATGGATCCCTTAGACAGGCATAAAACAGCTTTTTCGATCCCCTTTGGTCATTTCGAATACAATCGCATGCCATTTTGCTTAAAGGGAGGCCCTGCCACTTTTCAACGCTTGATGGATGTTGTTTTGGCTGGTTTTCAAGGTATAGAAATGTTCGTGTACATGGACGGCATTATAATCTATGCTAAAAGCTTGGAAGAGCATGACAATACATTTCATCGTCTTATGAGTCGGCTGCAAAGCGCAAACTTGAAATTGCAACCGGAAAAATGTTTTTTCCTAAAAAGAGAGATATCATATTTGGGACACATCATCAGTAACCAACAAATTCGTCCAAATCCCGATAAAATTAACGCAGTAAAAAACTTTCCAGTCCCAAAGACGATTAAAAACGTTCGCAAATTTTTGGGACTGGCAGTTCGGTTCGAATGGACAGAGCAATGCCAACAAGCTTTTGATTTGCTTGAGTGTGTATTCTAGTTCGAGGGCTAAAAAAATAGGCTATTTTCGGGAATTTTTTGTGAGCATGCTATGCAAGATATGGATATAAAAATTGTTAGGTGTGATAAATAAAGTCTTAAAATACAAAAAAAATATTTTCTTTTTGTTCATTTTTTTCAACTTTTACATACGAAATCCGTATTTGAACGCAACGCAATAACTCAGTAGCAAGTTGCCTTCTCCATGATATTTCAGGAACGGCTCATCCGAAACAAAAAAAAACCAAAGCTTTTTGGACTCGATATGACAGTGGCTACAAAATATACTACGGACATTAATTTTCAACTAAATTTGTTAATTTTATGTAGAAAAAACCAAAAAATTGAAATTAGTGGTTTTTTTCGCTGTTTTTTGTTTAAAAAATAAAAATCAAAATAAAAGTAAAAATCAAAATTTTAACATGATTGTAGTTCACTCTGTGAGTTCTTATGTGTAGAATACGTGGTTAAAATTTCAGAAGGATCGGTCCACTGGTTCTGGAGAAATCGTGGAGCTAGTCCGAAAAAACGTTGTTTTGAGAAAAACGCGTTTAAGGTTGTTTTTTTAACAAAAAATCATTACAAAATCTTACCAAAATTCAATCTGCGATGCCTGCACCGTATAATTTAATATGATATTCTTAGATATATATACATTCGAAAAATGTATAAGAACAAAAAATCGATTTTTCGAAAGTGACCAACTTCACTATACACCCTTTAGCCATAATGCTAACGTTTCGATATTACTCGCACGAAGTCGCGCGTCGCGCGGTCAGGTAATAACGTTTGGGTTAAAAAAAAATACTTATACTGCTCGGATCTTCATGAAAATTGAAAACAATATTTTCAGATACATATGAATTCGAAAAATGCAAAAAAAAAATCGATTTTTCCAAAGTGACCAACTAGAATACACCCTTGAACAAAAACTTTGCGAAGAGTCCATTCTTCAATTACCAGATTTCGAAAAACCATTTATATTAACTACTGACGCATCAAACTTTGCCATAGGCGCCGTGCTTAGCCAAGGCGAAATTGGTAAAGATCTACCAATTTCTTTCGCATCTCGACTTTTAGAACCTCGAGAAACGTGATACTCGACTATTGAAAGGGAATGCGCGGCAATAGCCTGGGGAGTTGAGCATTATCGTGCTTATTTATATGGGCGAAATTTTATCATCATCACAGATGACAAACCTTTAGAATACTTGAAAACAATAAATCATAACGCAACCAGACTAACCAGACTAACACCACGAGAAATTAACCAAGAGTCAAAAAAGCGTAACAGAGTGTCGGACTCTGATTCAAAACAATGTCAAATAAAAAAGAAGAGCAAAGAATTCCACCAGCTGAGTTCAAGACTTCGTTTGGAAGACGAGTCGAGTGAAAATCCGAGGCAAAAAAAAAATAATTGCCCAGGAACAGACCGAATTACAGAATTCAAAGAAAGGAGAGAGAACGCCCCGAATAAAAATATTACCAGGGAAACATTGGTTCCGGAATAATCTTCTATGGAATGGGAAAACATCTCAGAAACAGAAATCACGCCGATTTTATCAGCGGACGAAGAAGAAGATGATAATCCTTTAGCAACTCCCCGAAGAATAGATTCATTCGAAGACATCCCAAATAACAACCGTATGGTACAAATGGAAGTCTCGAAAGGAAAAGAGGAAGAAGAAGACGAAGAAGAAGAAGAAGAAGCAGGGTTAGAAAACCATGAAGTAGAAACACAGAAGGAACTACACAGAGGTAGAAACACGAAAGAAAAACCATTGCACATTGTTGAAGATGCAGCAGAAGAACCTCGTGATAGTCGACCAGGGAAATCAACAAATTTAGACCAAATAGTACAGAGCGATGCGGAATCATTCATAACAACAGCTGACCAATCGGGAAAACGTCGCAAAGAAATATTGTATAAGGAATTCATCGAGAAATCAACCAAAGAATCAAGCAGATAATTAAATGAAAAACAAACGAAAGCGACAGAAAACAAGAGTCCAACGTAGTGTTCTCTGGTCGCTAACCCCACCTCTACGCTCGCTTCGAGAACACTGCGCTGAAATCCCGTTCACGCACACACGGCTGTTTATACAGCGCTCCTGATTGGTCCAGTTTAAATATTTTATAACTTGAAAACTAAAACTTCAACTGATTTCTGGAAAAGGAATTTTCCATTTATTTTTTATATTTTTATACGGCTATATAAGTCCGGACACTTGAGTTTGGGAGACTCTGTATAATTGCTACGATTATACCAAAAGGCACTACTGGAAAAGTTCAGCCCCTTGATGTCTACGGATTTCGCATATGGAAAAATTATGTGCGACATTTTTCAGATGCAGTTATACTGTTAGACTATCATTTAAATCTGCACATACGACATAATATTATAAAGTTACAGTCTTTAGTACATAATCAATTATCTTCACCAAGGTATCACAGTCTTTTTAAGTAATTCTGGTTTAAAAGTGGTTACGTTGCAGAAAAATCAGGAGAATTTGAGAATCCGGTAGACTTTTACTTCAAAACATTTTCCAACACATTATGTGAATTTGAAGGATGTGAAAATGTAGCCGTTATTAGATGTTCGTGGTGCAAAAAATGTT
This sequence comes from Andricus quercusramuli, assembly GCA_932178445.1. NCBI lineage: Eukaryota > Metazoa > Arthropoda > Insecta > Hymenoptera > Cynipidae > Andricus > Andricus quercusramuli. The sequence continues at coordinate 8,387 of CAKNXH010049555.1, forward strand.
TGTGTTTTCAACATTTCTTCGAAGAGCATCACTACTGTACCACGTACAATGAATACACAAGTCTGATGCTGATTGTTAGTCTGATAAATTTTATTTTGTTATCACGTGCAACATATATTTTTGCCACATTTTCAGCTTGAATTTACAGCCATTTGGTAATTTTATTCTATACTCGTAAATTCCTTTGGGGTAGTTTACCCCCATGTGAATTTTTGACTTAATTGAGAAATGTACATTTTTCAACCCTCTGTGTGCAGAAATTTTTTTGCTCGGTTTTGTACGCGAAACTTCCTTTATTTAGCAGAAATGTAATAAAATGCACTTATGGGGTAGTTACCCCTTCTAAATTGATTTCTCATCAAAATGCAAAAATACGTGAACTTTATTTTATTATCGCGTGCAACATATATTTTTCTCAGATTTTTCAGCTTGAATTTACACTTATTTCGTAATTTTATAGTATACTTGTAAATTCCTTTGGGGTAGTTTACCCCCATGTAAAATTTTGACTAAATTGAGAAATTCACACTTTTCAACCCTCTGTGTGAAGAATTTTTTTGCTCGGTTTTGTATGCGAGACTTCCTTTATTTAGCAGAAATATAATAAAATGCACTTAAGGGTAGTTAACCCTCATAAAATGATTTATCGTGGAAATGAAAAAAGACGTAAACTTTATTTTATTATCGCGTGCAACATATATTTTTCTCAGATTTTTTTTGTTGAAATAATGCCTTTTGGGCAATTTTTGTGTAATCAAAAATAATTTTGGGGCGTTTCAGCCCCCTAAAAAATTCACGAAAATTTTGAGAAAATCACATTCACGATCTCTTATTGTGAGAAAATTTTTCCAGTTGGTTTCATTGTGAAAAATACCGCTGCTATATGTGAAACAATTAAATCTGTACTCGGTACCACACTTTTCGGGGGTGGTTCTTACCCCCTTAAAACCATTTTTACCAGGTTAGAAAAAATACGTATCGCTTACTTTTACAAGTACTACAACATATGTGAGACCGAAGAAAATCGGAGGGGGGCACCTACCTAATGTTCCTTGTGAGTGAGTACTCGCACATGCGGCCCTCCCGAGGCGAGAGTCGCAAGCGTCTCTCGCCCTGCCCGCAGAGAAACTGCGTGTGCCAGCAGTTCTAGAAATTGGTAAACTCTACGTACTGTAAAATACTAATGTGTATCCTTATAGTTTTATCATTCAGGTAGAGATCACATATCCAATATCGACGGTTCTAGGAATTTGATTTAGGCAAGAGCCTTACGCGCACCGAACCCCATAGAAACTTCGATCGATCTTTCTAGATTGTAAGTAAAGTAGGGGTAATGGAGGCATCAGGTTTCAGTGACTGCAGTCTATCGTCGAACACAGTGCAAAGTAAGTCATCTGTTGGAAGTTCTAGTGAAAAGAAAAAAGAAATGTCTTTGGAGAAACAAGATCTCAAATGATCAACTTAGTTGCTCGTATGAATGTGGTGATACCTACAAATCCGCTTTTTGACTTTACCTTAAAGAAGAAGTATACCGTTTCCACAAGTCACAAAGTTTAAACCAAGTGCGGTACCAGGATTGTGGTTGAGCTGAAAAACCAGTTTGCAGTATTCCTGCCTAGCAGAGTCATGAAATTTTTCGAGGATGTTATATGTGAGAATACGTTTAAGAAGATTGTTGAGGAATGCACTTAAGAAAGGACATTATGCACATGCAAGATTTAAAGTTTGATGGTGAAAAAAAGTCACTCAGTCATCATAATTAGTTGTTGAGCACCAAAAACACAATTTATTAAAAAGAGTCTAAATAGTTTGCCATCTAGCAAAGGCTACATAACTTTTACAATTAATTTAAAAGTAGAAGCGTGAGAGGTACCGACTCGAACTTCATAACGTTCGACACTGACCCCTGACCACCTCAATTCGTCCGGTGAGGAGAGAAGATAACACTCACGCAGCACACAGTCATACGATACAAATACAACAGACAGAACTGACATAAATTATCCGGAACATTCCCCCCACCCTTTTTCGGTGATTAAAAAAAACGGAAAATGACACTAACTACAGTCACAAAAAAAGTTCACGTGGTAGGTTGCACCTTCAAAGGGTGAACCGGCAAGACACACAACTTTACAATGGGCCTATCGAGAGTCCCGTTAGCAGTCCGCAGAGTAACGGATCTGATTCGACCTTCAGCGTCCGGACGTGTAGCACTTTGTGGGAGGAAGATTTTCGTGCAAGATGAGCACGAGGTCATCAATCTTTATTAGAGGCATAGGCATGGTCCAGAAATCTTCATACATCCGTCGGGTGAGCTGCCAGCGTTGTAATCGATTTTGCTTAAAATCTATGAGAGATAGTTCTGGAACTGTGAAGATCGGAGACCCGATCAAGAAATGACTCGGTGTCAAAGACACCAGATCACTCGGGTCATCACTCTGAGCCTGTAGTGGACGTGAGTTCAGGCAAGCTTCGACCTGTGTGAGGAAAGTCGCCATTTCCTCAAAAGTCAGAGTATTATCTCCCACTACTCGACGAAGATGATGTTTCACAAGGCGGACAGCTGCTTCCCAAAGTCCTCTGAAGTATGGGGCGGCTGGAGGGTTAAAACGCCACGTAGTTCCGTTATCAGCAAGATAACGGCTGATGGTCGCAGATACAGCAGAGGCCTCATCAAAAAGAGTACGGAGCTGTTTATCGGCCCCCACAAAATTAGTACCGCAGTCGCTGTAGAGGAAGGTGCTTATCCCACGTCGAGCAGCAAATCGTTTGTAAGCCGCTATGAATCCATCAGCGGTGTAGTCCGAGCACGCCTCCAAATGGACTGCTCTCGTAGCGAAACAAACAAAATCTACAATGTAGCCCTTGTACGACTTGTGTCCTCTACCTTTTGTAGTTCTCATCCAAATGGGAGCAGCGTAATCCAGACCGCTTATAGCAAAGGGTCTAGACGGTCGAGTTACTCTATGAGTAGGCAGTTGACCCATAAGTTGAGTGCAAGTAGTTGCTTGGTGCCCATTTTGAACAATGAGTGTGGTGAGGATTGAATCTTTGGGTAGAATATAAGAACATCTCTCGTCAAAGTCCAAAACAGCATGTTCCAAACGACCTCCCAGTCGTAGTAAGCCGACAGAGTCCAAAAACGGCGGCAAACGATGTAAAGGACTTTTTGTAGCAACTGGGAGTTGTTTGTGCAGCAACTTAAGCTCTTCGAAGAAGTGTTGGCGTTGTTCATACCCAATCAGATGGCAACGAGCACGTTTCAAAACGTCTGGGTTAAGTTTGCATGGAGGAAAATCAATGGATTTCCTTTTCAACCGGTCGAGGAACCGTAGACAGAGAGCGGTAATGCGAAGTAGTTTAGTCAAAGTCGAGTATCGACCCAGCAGGGACAACGGTCCTATCCTCTCTGTTGATGCTCGGATATACCGAACTTGTAGAAGATGGCCAAGAAGTGGCTGGTAGCAATAACCAAAGTGGTCCAGCTCACCAGAGAGGATGGCTCTCAAAAAGCAAAGGAGAAATTCCTTGAGACGCACAATCAGCTGGATTGTCAGTCCCTGGAACATGACGCCGAATAGCGTCAGGCAAGATAGTATGTATTTCCGAGACCCGATTCGAAATATATGTCATCCATCGTAGAGGATGGCCTCGTATCCAATCGAGAGTATTTGCCGAGTCAGACCATAGATGACTCGGCACCGTAGTGGGTAGATTCAAGACCGAGCGAACATGAACTACCAGCCGAACAAGCAAAACAGCTGCACAAAGTTCTAGACGAGGCAAAGATGTCTTCTTAAGGCGAGCAACCTTAGTCTTGGCTTTAACGAGCGAGACTCGTATTTTATCTGAAGGAGTTAGGATCCTCAGATAGACAACTGCACCAATAGCCTTCTCCGATGCATCTCCAAAGCCGTGAAGTTCGCAGCTAGACACGTCCGAAGAACGTCCTAACCAACGAGAAATGCTGAGCGATGACAGTTCAGGAAGCTCGTTCCTGTACTTCTCCCACGTGATCATATGATCATATGATCAGTAGGCAAAGGCTCATCCCAATCTATTTTGAGTTTCCACAAACTCCGCATAACAATTTTGGCTCTGAGACCGGTGCAAGCCATCCAAGCGGATCAAACAGACAAGCTATCTCGGAGAAAACGCTCCTTTTTGTTGGTGTCCCAGACTCTTCAGGAAGTTGAACCTGAAACTTAAAACAGTCCGAAACAGGTTGCAAAAGAATTTCGAGAGCCCTGTGAGTTGTTTCTTGAATAAATTCGTAAGACGATGCCTTTTCTTTGTAATTTTCCGGGACTCCTTGTAAAACATCCTATCAGTTCGACAACCATTTCTTTAAGATGAAACCGCCAGCCTTGAGCAGCAGATTCACTTGGCGGCGTTTCTCTATAGATGTAGCGATGTCGTAGGTCCCGGAGAGTACATCGTCCACATAAATTTCGCTCTTCAGAATATCCATGGCCAAAGAAAAGTTGATTCCTTCGTCCTCTGTCAGTTGATGTAATGTACGGATCGCCAAGTGAGGAGATGAAGCCAATCCAAAAGTTACGGTGTTCAGATAGTATGTCTGGAGCCAGTCATCAGGATTTGACCTCCAAAGTATCTTCTGGTAGGTGCGGTCTCTAGGATGGATCCAAATACGTCGGAACATCTTCTCAATGTCCGCTGTGAAGACGATCGGCTAGGATCTCCAACAAAGTATGACGTCTGGAAGTTCTGTTTGATGTTTGGGCCCCGAGTGCAGAAGGCCATTCAGAGAAATACCCAAGTCAGTTCGCTGAGAAGCATTGAAAACCGTTCGCAATTTTGTACTGGTACCGGTTTCCTTGATGACGCAGTGTTGCGGTAAAAAATAACCCTGAGTAGCTTACAACTCATCAGGGTTAGACACTAAGTCCATCTCACCTAAAACCAGATACTCCTATATGCTCTGTGCGTGAGATCGATGCAAAACAGGATCTCGTTGAAAACGTCTCTCGAGACTCAAGAACATTCTATAAGCGGCAGAACGAGAATCTCCCAGATTCATCGACCGATCCTTGATTGGAAGTCGAACAATGTAACGGCCCTCTTCGGAACGCTGATTAGTGGAGAGAAAAAGTTTCTCACATCCTCCTCATCAAGAGTAAACTTAGGAGATATAGTCGGTAGATCCTCCTGTACAACAAATCGACGCAGCAGGTCTAACAATTCGTGATCAACCGCACATTGCAGTCCAACAATTTGACGAGTAAACGAAGAAGGTTCCTCAAAAAATAGCCCGGATAAGATCCAGCCGCCGTGGGAGAACCCAAAGGACCCTTTTGGACTCCTTCCTCAATGACGCATGAGTAAACCTCTGCACCTAAAATCATGTCAATCGAGCCACCACGATCGACAAGCGGATCCGCCAATTCTAGCCACTAAATGTGGAGCCAATAATCCGTAGAAATACCATGAGGGGGTAAAGAAGACGTAAGCTTCGGTAAAACAATGCAGTGTACATTTAAACTAGCCTCAGGATTAACGCATGACGTTACCCTAACATTTATCAAACCTCTAGAGGCTTTTGTGCGTTGTTTGCCGATGCCAACTACCTTGACGATGGCGCGAAGTCATTTTAACTTAAGTCTTCTAGCAAGAGACTCAGATACAAAAGACGCTTGAGCCCCCTCATCGAGAGAGGCTCGAGAAGAATATGAATAGCCATCTGATCCTACAGTGGAAACTATTGCTCTGGCTAGAAGCACGGGCCCATCTAGTCATAGAAGAGCTTTAGCGGCATGCGAATTGACGGAAGACATTGCAGGTGTAAACGCAGTGATATTTACATTTAAATTAGACGTGGTAGGAACAGCTGTAGTGGCAGATTCACTTCCTGAAGCGTTACTAGAAGACCGATGTTGCATGGTATGATGTTGACCAGAGCAAGTTTGACAACGCTTGGGTGAGACACATTCCCGGATCATGTGCTTCCTCAAGCAATTAAAACATAACTCACACTTACAAATTAGTTCTCGTCGCTGGTCAGGAGTCTTGGATCTAAAAATACTACAAAACAAAACAAAGTGCTTACCAGGGCATAGCAGACAACCACCCTCTTCTAGTGCAGCACCATGAGCTTGTGAGTGAAAACCCTTCTTACCAGATATGACGCTTGTCATTTTAAATTTACTTTCGGTAAACGAATTTTTGAATTGAGAACCTTCTCCAAACTCAAGTGACTCTAATGCGTTCACTCGTGAAACTGAAAAGGTAATTAATGTCTCGAACGAAGGATTAGTAGGAAGTGATCCCGTTTTTTCTTTCCAAGCCTTGCGGGAGGAGCGGTCTAAACGGTTCACTGTCATGTTAACCAGAATATCATCCCAGCATTTCGTTGGTCTGTCCATGGAGGTAAGTCCACGAATCACTTCACAAGTGTCATTTAAGAGAGTACGAAGTCCCGAAACATGCTCCTTAGTAACAGGTTCTATCCCGAAAAGTTTCACTAAATGAGCTGTGATAAGAGCCCGTTCACTATCGTAGCGATCCATAAGTGTTGTCCATGCTCGCTCCAGCTTATCCCCAATGATACTTATGTTCATTAACACCTGAGCAGGCTCATCAGTCAAACTTGCCTTCAAGTCATTCAATTTCTGGACTGACGGCAGAGTATTGCCGTCCTTTACCATCGAACAAAACATATCCCGGAAGGCAGACCATGCAGTGAAATCACCGGAAAACTTGGGTAATTCCAGTTGTGGAAACATCTTTTTCACTTGCGTTAAAGGAGCGTCATTGGTAGCGGAGGGTGTACCCTTGGATGAGGCAGAAGCACCAAGTGCGTCCAACTCGTCATGTATATACACCTTCGCAACAACCTATTTTTCTTCTCCTTTCGTAAACAAATCTCGCGCAAAATATGGATCGGTTGAATTATCCTCACGCACAATGAGAAGTTGATCATGGTTTGTACAAAACTTGGACCACTTCTTTTCCAAGTTTTCCAAGTGTACGTTAAGGACGTTCTTGGAAAGGTCTATTTTATCAAACTTCTTCAAATTAGAAACTGCATTGCAGATGAGTTCGTAAATCCCACACTGCTGAGCAATACAGTCCTTAACGCTCATTTTGATACGGCACTACAGTCAACGAACGTAAACAATAAAAAATTTTATCAAATGATAAAAAAGGTAAAATTTGAATAAAATCGAAACACATTAAAAAATGTCAAAAGTCAAAGAAAAACACAACCCTGTCAGTATGACAGCGTATTTTTACACAGTATCAATTCACAAAAAGAGTCTTACGATGTGTGCTGCAAAGTATCAGCTGTGCTAAAGTGTCAAAAAGTTAAAGAAGAATCGAAATAAAAAACGATACACTTTCACAGTTAGATCAAAATAATAAGTTAAAATTTCAATCAAGTCAAAACACATTAAAAAAAGTCAAAAGTCAGAGAAAAAACAATCCTTTCAGTATGACAGCGTAACACTACACATTTTAAGAATGAAGGTGTCGAATGCTACGAAGCACAGCGCTGCAAGGTGTCAGCTGTTCAAAAGTCTTCAAACACTTACCAAACGTAGAGTATGGAAAATCACATGCTATCGCAAACCTGTCATTCTGTGAAGCGACTTGTGGGCAGTGATGGTCTGCCCGCTGCCGATCAACACCAAGCATTGCGCACGCACCGGCGTAGGGATACACATCGTACGAGCAAGTGTAACAAGGCACCTGTTGCCCAGAGCGCGGGAAGTCTTCTCGTGACGTCACGTATCGGTCGTCGAAAACTGCCTTCACGACACCATCACTGTGCGATTTCGCAACAAGACGCGCGAAATCCATCACATTTGCCCTTTCACATGACCGTCTTTGCGATGCACCTTTAGAACACCTCACATTAGTCACTTCAATCCTGCAATGAACACTGATAGTCTACTAGCTGAAGCCCTCATCCGGCTCGAAGGACCAATAATGTTGAGAGAAGCACTTAAAAAAGGACATTATGCACATGAAGGATTTAAAGTTTGATGGTGAAAAAAAGTCACTGAGTCATCATAATTAGTTGTTGAGCACCAAAAACACAATTTATTGAAAAGAGTTAAAAGTGTTTGCCATCTAGCAAAGGCTACATAACTTTTACAATTAATTCAAGAGTAGAAGCGTAAGAGGTACCGACTCGAACTTCGTAACGTTCGGCACTAACCCCTGACCACCTTAATTCGTTCGGTGAGGAGAGAAGATAACACGCACGCAGCACACAGTCATACGATACAAATACAACAGACATAACCGACATGAATTATCCGTAACAAAGATGGAAGAAGAACAATAAATGAACATTCTGGAGGGAAAAACTGTGTACTTGATTTGAATATATTCGCATCGATTCACCTTGAGATTTTAACATGACTTAGGTTTAATATACGGATAGATAAATTCAAGTTTCGCGCGCTTTCTATATCGCTCAGAATGTATTGAAGACGAACTTTAGCTTCTTCCTGCGAAAGAATTTCGCTCCTTCCAGTGTTAGATATTTTCAAACATCGTTGGGTTGAATTAAAAATAAAAAATATTGCTCGCTATCATTCTTTTCAACGCTGAACTTCTATAAACATCGTTGGGTTGAATGCTAAATCCAAATAGCGCTTGCTATTAGCGGTGGAGAATCACATACGTCGTCGGGCTGCATTTTCAACGTTGGATTTCATTCAAGCATCGTTGGGTTGATATCAAACTTCAGCTCTGGACACGCACATAGTTGACTTGAATTCAAATTTCGCACGCACTTGTTTCTTCAAGCGTTGGAGATTAGAATGAGCGGTAATTATGATTAACTGCGTTAATGTATCAATAACTAGAAGACATATCGGGACAATACGTCATACGTCAGACCTTATAGAAACTTTGATGTATACAGAATCGTTATAGATCACGTCCACAAATAAATTTCGGTAAGGCTCGACACATTGAATTTCAAATATGTATCATTCTAGGTGGAAGTTCTCTACAATTTCATTAATTATTTTGTCAACAAAACTAGTATTCACACAAACTTTATTGTCCAGTTCGGTCGAACGCATATCCATTTGTGGCACCGTGGAAGAGGCACTTTCAAATAGAGAAAGATGATTTAGAAGAAAGATTGTCAACATAGATACACGTTTTCTCAAAATCACTTTTTACTTCTCTGTGACTCTTCCCGTATTCTGTCTTCATATCATTTTCGAGGTCACTAAGCAGAGATTTGACGTTGTTATTACAAATAGTTATCGCATTTCCTCTATCTAGGTCAATCGGGGAGTTCGATTTGGAACCACAGCAACGTTGAAAAATACTATCAGAGCTGCATCTAATCTTCGTTGCACACGCATTGTGATACCGGAAAGGACATCCCTTGCATTTTACAAATTCATCATCAGGGTTGATCTGCTGCTTGCATTTCCCATAAGCACAGAAGTTGTTAGCATAAAGAGGCTCTTTATTCCGAGTGTTGTTGTTCACAGCCATTATTGAAGTTGATTGTGTATATATACACACACAGTTCAGTCAATCAACTGTGCGTTAATAACGTCTTATAGCCAACTGTCTCAGCGATAAAGCTAAATGAAACTAGGTTTCACTATACAGCAGGGCTCTCCAGAAGGCAGTCATTGACTGCAAAGACTGCCAATGGCAGTCACGAGACTAGGTCAAATAGGCCCTCATAAAATTACGTCGAACTTGTCCTTCGCCTCTGCCCTAATCCTTCACGGTAAATTACAGTTTGAAATGGGAAAATAAAATGTATTGTAAATTTGAGTAGAAAAAAATCAGACCTTTTCAGAATTCCTGGAAAGCGAAGAAAAAAATGACAGAAAAACTTGGTGGCAGTCATACACTTGTCGTGGCGGTCAGCACCTGCTGAAAGTGGTAAGCCCTGCTATACAGGGTGTCTCAGAACTAAGTTTCCGGACTTATATGCCTGTATAACAAAAAAATCTGAAACTTCCTTTGGCAAAGATGTATTGAAGTTTTAGTTTTTGATTTATAAAATGATCAAGCTGAACTAATCTGGAGCACCACATATAAAGTCGTACGTGCGTGATATAATAATGAAGGATTGTGAAAACAAATTTAATTAAGAAATACACGGTTTGGCTTTTTTAGAGTTAAAAACTTTATTTTTTCAACGTAATGAAGCGCAAATAACGAATTTATAGCCTTCTGGAGTTATATGACAATCAACAATGATTATTGTTATGAACAATTTATTAAACACATTTTTAAAATTTGTATGCACTTTTTATGAAAAAAGGCTTTTCTTTGAATAATTAGCAGCTCCTTATTGAGCAATGGCTCTTTGCTAATAATTCATAAATATCGGTAATTGTTTCAACAAATTTAATTTGAAAATGCACAGTATGGCTCTTTTCAGAGGTGAAAACATAGAGTTTTCAACGTAATAAAGCACAAATAACGTTATAAATAGTTATAAATTGCAAATATTCAATTTATTTTTTGTCCAACTAAATGATGCAAGGAATCAAGTTGTAACAACCCAAAAAAACTACCCTTATCGGTAAATGAGCCTAAAATTTCATTGGAGATCAAATATGTACTTTTTTCGACTCTTACCTGAGCGAAAACTATCCTAATTTCACCTTATCAAGCTAGATCAGGCAGTTTATTTTTTCACGACTGAATGATGCAAGGGAGTAATTTCAAACATCCCTACAGGAGGAGCTCTAACGGGGAAATTTTCAAATTTAATTGAGGGCAGTTTAGCCCCATCTATCGAATCTTATGCAAGTACATGAGCAGCCGGATTTTTGAATCGACTATTGGCTGAAAGGAGACAAGTTCTAACACCCCAAAGGACAACCCCTATCGTGAATTTTTAAATTACCTGATTTTTTGATCGACCACATAAAGTCATTCCCACTGAAAAAAGTGTCCGAAATTAACTGGCGTGAACGTACAAATATTTTAGTTTCTTATAAGAATTTTACTTGGAAAGTTTCGATCTTTCCCCTCTCGGAAAAATGTGTAAATTGCAGTGAACGAATTTGAGGTAAGTGCTTTAAGGAAATTTTTCTAGCCCTTCTGAATTCGCGGTTATCTATTTTTAATATGTTTCTTTAATTCGATTAGTGAAGTATTTTTTAGTATATGTGGAAGCTTTATGATTGATAATGTCGGTGTCTGGTTTTCATTCTTCTTTTATTTCAAATTAACGTATCCTCTTATGATATTTGCTTTGCATTATTCTATTCTAAAGTTTTTGGCATTACATTGCATGTATATGACATTAGATTGACTATGACACGCATTGTTTTCATTTTAGTTTGTTAGAATGAATAAATAAATAATAAATAAACAATCATAAGCTCTAGCGTTTCGTTTATCGAGGGAATTTTGAGCATGCAGAAACATCTCGCGACAAAAATTTGGAGAAACGTGTGATGAAGTTTAACTCGTAAACGACCTTGAACATACGTTTTGTAAACAAACGTATGGACACGTTCATTGCACTTTGTATAAATCTATTTTGAAATTAAAATAGATTAATTAGTAGATTAAGTGCTTTCGCGATGATTCATTATGATGAATTAAAATTTAAAATTTTTATAAATTAAAATTAAAAATTTTTATTTATCAAAATATTAAATTTTAATTTATCAGATTAATTAGTCTTGAACTCTTCACTAGGTATTGTACATCTGAGTTTCATACATTAAATCTCTTATTGGGATTCTGTGACGGTGGCCATCAAGCAGCAGCCGTAGAATACGCTCGAAGATATCCTGGTCGTCAAAATCAGCCATCTCATCAAACAATTGTATGAATGAGTGCAAGATTGCGTCGAACTGCACAAGCTCCACGGCAGTGGGGCGAAGATGGCGGTCAGCGACCTTTCCGGTGAAACTTAAATCGCGATAACCGAATTTTAGAAGAAGGTGCGCAGAATTCAAACTCAAGTTGCAGAGGAGTTGCGAGATACATCAATGTATCAAAAAGTACGGTACACCGAATATGGCAAGAAGATGGCTTTTATCCCTCTCACCTTACAAAGGTTCAGCACCTAAACCTGGAGATTACGAACTCAAGACTGCATTTTGTAGATTCATTATTCAAAACGATAATCTCCTCCCTATAACATTATGGGGACCATAAAAATCCGGAAGCTATCCATGAACGAGGTTTCCAGCGTAAATTCTCGTCCAATGTTTGGGCAGGGCTCATCGCAAATGAAGCCATAGGCCCCTATATCATGTATGGAACGTTGACAGTAATTAGACTAAAGTAGAAGAAAGTAAAAAAATTTGGAAGAAATAAAATGAAAAAAATACAAGAAAAAATACTTGTGTATTGGACGCTTTTCTTATTACAAATTTTGGTTTAACTATTGTAAAGATATTTCCTGCCCGTTTCGGAAACTCCTTCCAAAGAAATTATTTCACAAAATGGCCTACCTCAACTCAGTCCTCAGCGGTCGTGCCTCATGCCTAACTAAGCTGAAAAAAAAATGAAAGAGAAAGAAAGCTATAAGCAGGATAAGCCCAAGTGGCTATCACGGCTTAAGGCCTGAAAAAGATGAAGTAGGTCACAAAGAAAAGTTAAATTAACGCGACTCAAAGAAAAGATCCATCAAAATCTAAGTTTTGGTTCGATGTTAAGTTGTAAAACCATGAAATCCCTACTACTAAACCTGAACATGAAAGGATTCATGTCACCAGATACTTAATTTTATTATTGTAAAACATAAAACTTTTCTCGACATATCCTTTCGATGACCAGCTGTCTTGAATTCCCAAAATTCACATTACTCAACAATAATCATTTATTTAACGGTCCCTAATTCGGATCGCGGAATTCTGACGCTAACAAAACTTATGGCCACGTGGCTCAGAGCCCGTCATGTTTTAATTTCACAAATTTTTAAAGTGTAAAGGATTCTAACCTAAACTGAAAGAGTTCGTTTGAAAATAGAACCCCAATCTTGCCATCGTAAAGTGAGTTCGTGGTCGGTTCCCCGAAATTCTAGAAAACACAATTTAGCACCAACCACGAGGTGCGACTTCTCGGTTTTCACCTACCAAGAAGAAATGAACTACTGAAAAGCAAAACTATCGTTAACGAAAATGAAGAAAACTATGAGCACTTCACAACGAAAAATTCGATAAAAAGTTATACGAGAACGCGGCACTTAGAGGGCTGGCCGAGCGTTTTGGCGGTACTTTCATTCAACTAGGAAACTATAGAACAAGCTGCCAAAACTTTCCTCCAGAAAAAAACCAGACTGACCCCTTCAAATTCTATTTTCTTCCACTCTCATTTTGATTTAATAGGCATAATTTTCGTTCAAAATTTCAACAAAATTTTCAAATTCCGTTCCTGACAAAATCTTCTGCGTCGGTATTCGCGAGAGTTCGGAGCGAGAGTGAAGAAAAGCGCAACGCATAGTCGGCAGGTTCGCCATCTTGCTGGAAGAACGTACCGATATTTTTTCCGCCACAACAGAAGAGATGTTTGTTAATACTATAACCCTATGATTCTGAGTGGAATCCTTTTTCTTAGTTTACGTTTTGCACTCAGAATCCTTAAGTATTAATCAGAAGATGGTTTTAGCTAGTGGAGTGGTTTCACCAAATCCGAGCGCCCTCTGCCATTTCCGGGACTTCCGGAATATGGTTTTGTAGAATATGAAACCAGATCGTCCATTGAAGGGTTGACTCCTATCTCCTTCTCTTTCTATCGTGTTAGCTTCCTTCCTCCGCTAACGCGGTGATCGGCGGGCGTCAGTCGATAGGTCAGAAAAGGACCCAGAAAAGGAAGAATTTGTTTGCAGCCTGGAGTCCGGCTGGTTCCGCTTTGGTGTGCTGTTCTGGTACCAGAGTCTGGTATAGCAGATTCTGACCCAGACTGCTCATGATATACACCGGACGAAATTAAAATAACGTTAAATGGTACTAAATAGGTTTCTGTAATATTCTTACACTAAATTTCAGCCCTTTCTGGGAGAATATACTGCGGAGACGTCACAACATTCTAGAAGACACACTGAAATATTAAAAACATAACCTGTTGTCGTATAAGCTTGCATGCTTGCATGTTTGTTCATACTTGTGAATCGTTGAAATTTCCACCGATTGCTAGATTTTCAATTTCATTATTTATATTCTACATTAATTACCAGTGTTTAAACTAAATACCAGAATCTAGTTCCCTTATCTACCAGATTCTGTTTTTCGTCTGGTCTGATCTTTTTTCACGCCAGTCTGGTCGACTAGGGGGAGCAGATGCTGAGCCAGACTCTGGCCTTTGTCATACAAGGCAGACGTTGCTACTAGCCTTGGTGGACCGAACGAACGGAGCGGATACGCTACAGCGTATCCTTATAGTATCCAGATCGTATCCTCTTCGTATCAAGCAAGAAAAACTCATTAAAAAAGGAAGATGAACATTTCACTTGTTAAAATTCGGATTCTACGTGAAATTTTGCGTTAAAAGGTCACGAAGCGATCGCAATAGTTTTTCTTGCAACATTAAAAACTTTAAAAAAATATAATACTTACCGATAACGTGGGCTGAAGGCGACTTCAAATGCATCGTCGACGGATAAAGCCTATGAACTGCTACTGAATGACGATGCGTTTGAAGTCGCCTTCAGCGCACGTCATCGATAAGTATTATATTTATTAAAAGTTTTTAATGTTGCAAGAAAAGCTATTGCGATTACTCAGTGACCTTTTAACTCAAAATTTCACGTAGAATCAGAATTTCAGCAAGTGAAATGTTAATCTTTCTTTTTTAATGAGTTTTTCTTGCATGATACGGAGAGGATACGATCTGGATACTATAAGGATACGCTGTAGCGTATCCGCTCCGTTCGTTCGGTCCGCCAGGGAGGGGACATCCATCGGAATACGCCTTCCTCTCATGGACCGAATGTGTGACGATTTGCATTTGGGGTGAGGCTGGGACTGACGGATGCCACCATCTGCTCTCCCTTCAGTGTGCGGTATTTTATCCTGCTCCCCTCCCTTGTCAATATGGCGGAATGCTGATCGGGATCCGCAGGCCAGAAAAGGATAGCCTGTGTCCAAGTTCTCTCCATGTATTTCTGGCTTATCGTGGTAGGACTAGGGATGTGCGATACTAGGGTTGGTAAATCGCAGTGAAAAGTCGACTTTCGACTTTTCGATCGACTTCTTACGCGTCGACTTTCAAAGTCGATTAATCGATGAAAAAAGTCGACTTTTTCGACTTTTTTTCGACTTTTCCGCTAGAACATAAATTTACTTTACTTCAAATAACTTACATTATACTTAATTTGCTTAAAATTACTTTAACTAACTTCACATTAATTTAGCCTGCTGTAAATTGAAGAAAAAAGGAAATAAATAGAGACATTTATTAAATATTCAGAAAGAAATATAATATTTAAAACTTTGGATACATTTCGTCAATTCATTTTTCAAAAAAATATTTTTCATCCAAGCTGCGCAAAAAGAGTAGTTGGCTGAGGTGCTTTTCCGAAATGCGTGTGCGCAGCTGATTAGCAATCAGTCCTGCATTGGAAAAAAGCCTTTCAGAAGGAACTGATGTAGCCAGTGTTGGCAAAAATTTAATTGCCACCTTGCAGACATGTGGGTATTCCCCATTCATAAAATTCCAGACGGCCAAAGGATTCGGATTGTCTTTTCGACTCACCATTGGCCTGTTTAAATGCTGCCGTAATTCTAGTAAGTCATTTTCCACTCAGACAAGAGCGACCAATGAGAAGTCGATGCGGGATAACGTAAAACAGTGAACGGTGTTGATTTCATTTCAGTACATTCGATGCACTTGTCAAATAGTTCTTTTCAATAGTGTCAAAGTTAAAATAAAGTACTCTCCTTTGATGAGATTACCCGCTAAATCTGAAGACATTTCAGGATCAATTTTTCAGACTGAATTAACAATCCAATTTCTCACTTGATTCATATCGACCCTTCTTAGGGCCCACAATAATTCCTTTACGAGGAATACTTTTAAATAATTGACATGTATAAATTACAATTTTCTTTCTTATTGAATATCAACAAGTATTTAGGTTCTATATTGCAGCAGAATTTACTTATTTTGCAATATATTTTATTCACAACTACGTATTAGTATTATGAACAAATGAAGGGTTTTGATTGACATATAGAGGGAAAACTCGATAATTCGAAGTGCTTTTGGGCAGTAAAAAACTTTGAGTTATCGAAAATAAAAGTATTCATACTATAAGCGTATGTAATACGTTTATACGTTTGAGAGAAGCCCGCTGGCTCGGCCAGAAGCAAACTTGCACGCGATTGGTTGGCGCTATGTGTTCAAGCGCGCTATGCGCGGACGGGTTCAGTGAGTCGTATCGCACTATCGCACAGCAACAGCTGCAAACGTATTTTGGACTTGGCGCGCGGCGGTAAGCAAAAGTCGTCGAAAGAAGTCGAAAAGTCGAACGAACAAAGTCGACTTCGAGTCGAGTTCAATAGCACAAAGTCGAGTGTAAGAAGTCGACTTTCGGTCCCTGAAAGTCGACTTTCCAGTGAAGTCGAAGTCGACTTTACCAACCCTAGGCGATACTGAGAAAAAGTATCGATGCCGA
The DNA here is from genome assembly GCA_932178445.1 of Andricus quercusramuli. Lineage (NCBI taxonomy): Eukaryota > Metazoa > Arthropoda > Insecta > Hymenoptera > Cynipidae > Andricus > Andricus quercusramuli. The sequence continues at coordinate 24,981 of CAKNXH010049555.1, forward strand.
AGTATCGATACTATGTACAGCTAAAGAAACGACTTCGATTCCTTTGACACTTCAACTGTAGAATAAAATAATAATATTCCTTATCATATGTTTTCTAGTAAACTTTTGAAAATTCTCCTGACTTCGTTAATCATAATTATGAATCATTTATGAGTGAAGAAAAAGTGAACATAATTTGAGGTTATGTTCATCAAAACAACTGTTTGTATGATTCAATTTTGTATTTACTGAACTATTAGGTTGAAAATAAAATAGAAAACTAAAAGTAAATCCTACCCCTTAACAATCTGCGGTATCTATATTGCAATTAAAACTGCTTATATATAAAAAAAACTACTAACACCGGCAGATAAATTATTGACCCGAATTCTTACGTGCGAATCGTATTCATTGTTAATCTCTTCATGATTATGACCTACCTATTTCATTGATTATAAACTTGAGGCCCCAAGAGTTCTCAATAAATCTCAAAAACGTTCGAAGGTTTTTTATTTTCAATTTTGTCAGGTCGCAGTCCAGTGACCATCGGAGATGAATAATTTGTGCAGCGCCTCCGAACGACCGTCTGCTTGCCGAATTTAGCCTATATCGCTTGCGGATTTATTCGCTTGGACATCTTTGCTGGACTCGACACATTTAAAACTTGAGACTTTACGTACAGCACATGCGAACTTTTTATTTTGTAATAAGAAGCGTGCTCGACCACTTTTGCCAGACAGAAGATTCACAACGTGCTATTTGCGTATATTCTTTCCTTGTATTTCGTGACGTATTCGACTTCTCTTACAAATTTCAGGCACCGCAAAGTACTTTCCATTTGTTTTTCCATTGCATTTGGTTAATTTGCTCAATATTCGAAATTTTAAATATTCATTCTTCATTATAAATAATTAAAAATAATAATTTTAACCATGATAGTCGGACGCGGCTTACTCTCACGATTCCACTGATATAAAAAAACTCATTTTTTGAAAAAATGTCGCTTAACTATGTTTCTCCGTTGTAGGGCAGTGTATACAAGCAGTGATGTTATCATTTTTTGAAATTAATGCCATTTTTTGTAAAGAAAATTTAATTAATGAAGTACTTTCCAATTTTAAGCACTTTTAAATAACAAACGACAAATTTAACTGAGTCGTAACGAAATGCCAAACCTCAACACAGCGATTTTTAAGAAATTTTTCTCTTTTTCAGTCATGTACATCTTCGAAAATATGGAAAAAATTTAAAGTGTTGATTTTAAAGTGAAATTTGTCATATCACAGGATCAAATAGTAAAAAGGAGGTACATTTCTGTGTTAAAGAAGAAAGAATTAACCTTATTAGGGGGTAAGTTTTCGTTGCAAAAATTATTATTTCAATTTAAATAATGCGATAAAAATATTGAAAAATGGTAATTTTTCACCTTTTGTGAAAACACAACTTTTTATTGATATTTAGCAAAAACGTTACTTTTGTTCATGTCAAATATGTACATGTATTTGACATGTATGTTCAGCAGAATTAAAATATGTATATTTTAATTCTGCTGAATATTTCTGGCATTGGTTAAATAATAAAATTTCACGTCAGTAAATCTTACATGTTTTTAGTTTTATTATGCACAACAAATGTGATATTTTTTTTGACACTGCCCTTCAAATGAAACTGAATTCTTGATTATGTGTGTGAATTCCGCAACATTGTTTCCTTCGAGTTTTACAAATTCCCCAATCGGCATTGAGAAAAAGCGACAACAAGGCTTTCGAGATTTTCGTGACACACCTATTTTTTGGAGAAGGACAAGCATTGGGTTCTGAAGTCTTGGGTGCGCTAGTGTCGCGAACTCGCGAAATCAGCTAGCATTCTTGAGATGCATTTTAATTTCTGCTCAAGCAAAATGTTACCATTGTGTTTACTAGTTTCAAACAATTAGTGAATACAAAAAATAAATACTTATCAGAAAATAAGTGATTCAAAAGGAATTTGCATCGTATTTAATGAAAAAACACATTTTCTCTTAAAACTGTTTTTGTCAAGAAAACAATTATTTTACAATGTGATATGTAAGATTCAACAAACTGAAAGCTATAATGAACTTCAATCAATGCATTTAGGAAAAAAATTGATTCAAAATATGAAAAAATATGAATGATAGACGTTCAGAAATGAAATACGAATTCTGAACTAACTTTTAGGTTAGAATTTTTTAGATAGTAAATATTTCATGTATGAATTAATAAAAATTCGTTTTAAGTATATTTTTATGTTAGAATGAGTTAATTAAAGCTTATAATGTTTCGAAGCTTATATAACTTACTGAAAAAAATGATTTTTTTTACAAAAATAGTTTCAGCATAAAACGTGTTTATTCACTGTATACGATTAAAACTCCGCATGTAACACTTAATTTCCGATAAATCTTAATTGTTTTCAATTACTATTCGATTTAAACTATGCAATATGATGACAAAATTGTTTTGAAGCACAAATTAAAATGCATCTTAAAAATTCTACCTCATTTCGTGAGTTCACATTTTGGCGGCATTGAAAAAATAGATGGCGTATTGTGGCGCAGCACTGATCCCAATAACATAAGCGCGCTACACGCACGCCACATGTTTTTCAAAATCTCGAAATAGATTATAAATCATATATGATTCATATATTTTGAATTATTATCAAAATTTGAATGAATTGAGGTTACGTGAGGTTGCGTGAAGTCAGAATAAGTTAAAAAAATTTATTCCTTGCAGAGATTTGGCAAATCATAAATATTACTGTTTTCGTAATTTATATAATATGCCCAAAAGTTTTAGAAATTTGGATGTGTGTTTAGATTGACTTTATGTAGAAAAATAACTCATTTCGACGAATCTAATAAACTGGAAATAACTTTAGTAAAATTTTCTGAACTGTTGAAATTGGAATGTGTTAAAAATATTTGTAACTAAAAAGTTCAGAAAACTCTCGGGAAAACTTCAGCAAATCATAGATTCACAGTCTTGCTTCTACATTTTTTTGCAGATGCATTTTACATTTTCAACATGAGGAAAATTCCAAATCACTAAAAAGACTTTTAAGGTAATGTATAGAGCTTATAAAATTTATTTTAAAGATAGGATTTTCTCAGCGATATAAAATAAAAATTAGTAAAAATGTACAAATCTAAGGCGTCTGGGGATATTATTTACATTACGACAAAATATTGCCATAATTGTTAAATAAATTGTAGTCATTAACATATTATGATATTATATTCTCATCATAATGAGAAGGTATAAGTTTTATGTGAAAACTGACTACCGCGGATTTTTCTGAATCTGCACGTTTCGAGACTCCCTGAATCCGAAAAAACCGGTTTACGACGGTGTCTTTCGTCGTCGTTTTGTCGTCGTTTTGTCGTCATCGTCTGTTTACCGGATAACTTTTGAAAGACTAATCTGATTGGATTGTGCTTTAGCACACCATTTTAGGGGCAAGAAATTTTAATCTATAAAAACTTATTCTATTCCTTGAAAGGTTTTTTACAATTATATTCCTCACGTTTTCTTGGAAAGTAATTTATTTAGAATAGATAAGAACAGAATAAGCTTTTTTGTTAATTAAAATTAACTAAAAATTACGACTTTTACCGAAAGCAGGGGAAAAAAACAAATATAAAAATAAATATAGTTAAATAAATAATTATGACCTTAACTATTCCTTCATTATTTACGCTTAGGGTTCTCTTCTAAAATGTTTCGCAATAATAATGGGCCTTTTTGTGAATTCTATAAATCAAATTATAGATAGGGAAACTTTGAAAAATATTAAATCTTCTGATAGAAGTTTGATACACTTCTATACTTCTTTTAGAAAATTTGAAATAGTTTATCCATTGACTGTTTTTCTCGAAAAGCTAAAACATTAAAGTAAGGTAACAAACTTTTTATTTTCAAAATTTCAAAGAATCTTGTCACGTTATTTTTAGATTTTTCAATTGAATTAGTGGAGAAAAAAGTACTTTTTCCGATATCTACTTAAAATTGAAGAGAATCTTCTCGGACACTGAAAATTATTATAAAAATTCGTTGAGCTGAAATATTCTAGCTTTAAAAAATCTACAAAAATTGAGAAGACTTCATCCCTAATAATATGCTAGAATATTTCATTTTCAACATTTAAGCTTTTTCCATATATAACATATATATGTGTAGTGCATGAACTAACATTGTGTACTTGGATTGTATGTTATATGTGTTAAACAGAAAACATTGAATTTTGTAATAAATTAGTAAAAAGTATTTTTTTCAAATTCTTAAAAATTTACAATAATCAAGCGCTTTGAATTTTATTCAGACTGTGATAAAATATTGATATTAAAATTTTTTACAACATTCTGCAATTAAAAAATATGAAATCTCATATATTAATGCTCAGAGAAGAAATATAAGACAAAATATTTTTTAATTGCAGAATTATAGAATTTTGGATTCCTGGTGGAAATTTTGAAATAATTTTTTAATAGCTTTGCAATTTTCAAATAGAAAAACTACTTAATCGTGAATGTTATAAAATATTACGTTTTTGAAAGTTTGCCTCATAAGCAGTATTGTTTAGGTCAATTGAAAGATATACAAAATTTATAATTGTTACGAAAAACCAATTGTAAATTAAGTTTGCACATATGAATAAACAATGAAACATTTTAGAAATAAAAAACGCCTCTATACTAAAATTTTTAATTTTTGGTTCCTTATAGATCCAATCTGATCCAAAGGTTGGAAACCAGTATTTGGGTAGGGATTACTGCAGATTAACAGTTGATCAGGTTACCATTGCAATGAAAAAGTAGATACCTATAGCGGAAACTGATCTTGTGCTTGGCTTCATATCAAAACACTGTCGTGCAGTATTAGCAAAACCTTTATATCTCATTTGGAATTTATGTATTGAAACTGGGATTTTTCCGCAGTTATGGAAAACGGCCAAGGTTGTTCCTGTTTTAAAAAGTGGTGATAAAGCTGATATTTTAAATTATAGATCAGTTGCAGTTATCTCTAATTTCGCGAAAATTTTCGAGAAATCTGTACTGCCGCGAAATACTTACGCTCTTACTTTTTTACTTTCTAGCTTGCAGCACGTATTTAGAGCAAAAAGATGTAAAATTACTCATTTTATGTGTCTAACACAATTCGTAAGCGAAGCCTCAAAATGTGGGCATCAGGTAGATGTCATCTACACGGATTTCTCGAAGGCCTTTGATGAAGTGGACTTCACTATATTAATGCAGAAACTAGAAGATTTGAACCTGGCTCCAAGTCTTTGCAGGCTTTTGCGTTCTTATCTCCAAAATCAAGATCATTATGTGCAGTATGAGGGCCACACATCAGATGCTTCTTATCCAACCTCTGGAGTCCCGCAGGAGTCGGTCCTAGGTCCTCCTCTCTTCATCATATAGGCAATTTTCAAATAGATTTCAATTTGTATGTCCCTCGATGATTATTCGATGATCCTATAACATTTTTGACCTACTAAGGGGATTACAGCACATATGGTGGCCTACTTTATTAGTCCATACAGAATAAGTACAAACAAAATTACAGTTAGGCATACCATTTTTGTAATTAAGTATTTAGTTTTTACCCTCCCTACAGTGTCCCTCCTTACGGATTCACATACACTAGAGGCCCGATGTGGCCACCGTCTCGGGGGTACCCTCATTGGCCTTCAAGCGAAATCGGCACTCTCCAAACTATAAACATTCAGGGCCGTGTGAACCATTTCTGTTAAAGTTTTGTCCCAAAAAAAATATTTTTTTTGTATTTTCCCCGTTTTGGTTTTAGATCATAATGAACGTGACAATTCTTGTGCTTGAAAATCGAATTTTATCAAAGTACCGATTTTTCAGTACGTGCGTGATAGTGTGGTTCTTATTTATGGTTGGTGGATTTTTTTCTCGAATGTCTCTGCTTTCACCCACCAGTTTTTTTCGAATGCCAAAAAAAAATCTTCAAATTTGAGCAAAATCGGTTAATATTTAGGGATCGCGCAATACCCATGAAGTTTCCCATTGATTTAACATGGGAAAAAGTCAGCTTTTTGTAAATCTAATATTTGAACCTGATAATATGTTACAAATAATTCCGCGATTTAGTGTATTGTTCATAATTTGTAAGAGAATAAGAAACAATCCTAAATTTTGAGGTTGAATAATTTAAAGCCACTCTTATGGGTCCCCAAAGAAAACCCCATAAGTGACAAATGTGAATTTTACGTAATATTGCGGTTTATTGACGCATTTTCTAAGTTTTTTCACATAAATAATCATTGATCAGTACATTAAAAATACCGTCATTTGTTAACTAATATTCAATTGTTCAAACAATTTAAATTTATTTAAATATTTGTTTTTTCGGCTAACATGCGAAATGAACGTATTTTCTAGACATTATGAGTTATTTAATCAATAATAACAATAAAATAATTTGTTTCAATAATTTTACAATTATTTAAATGATACGTATTTGTTCAAGCATATATTGTGTACCTAAAAAACGCTGGAGAAACATTTTCTCACTAAATTTTCGACAAATTTTAATATTTTCAAGTACTAATTTGTTCATCATGAATACTCGTAGATGTTTGAAGAAATTAAAATTTCTTAAACCATTTTTTGTTTACATTTTTTTGTTGCTATTTTTCGAAAGATTGACATATTTTTATGTTTTACTTTGCTTTTTAAGAATACTCTTAAATGTTTAAACAAGTTAGAATTGTTTGAACAATTGAATATCAGTTAAAAAATGACTGGGTATTCTCAGCGATATCATATTTCCGTAAAATGGACTGTTTTGAAGCACCAGATTTCACTTCATTCAACAGCTCGTATTTCTCTTGAAAAGATAATCGCTTCCTCTTATTTGCCTTCGACATTTTTTGCCTAAAACTAAACACTGAAGCGAATTTACTGCGACATATTTGCAACTGACAAAATGACTGAAGCAAACGACATGATTAACCGCGAGGGATACTGCCCGCTTTTTTCGTACACTCCTGCGTTGTTGTGGAGTTGCTCCGTTGACCTAGCAGTGCTTCTCTCTCGCCCCTTTGGACCCCTCTGTCTGTGAAATCGGGACCTGCCAAATCGGGACTCTAGTGTACTTGAATGTATTATAATCGATTATGATTATGAAAAATAGGTAGTTTTTATAAAATTTTAAAACCACATGACATTTTCAGAATCTCAAAATTGATTAAATCCTCGTCAGTCGTCTGGGAACACGGGAGAACCTATCGGTTAACCTCAACAACAAATCCGAAACCTCCCAAAAAAAGAGGTACAAATGCAAAATAATATTTGTTAAAAAAAAATTCCCCATAAAATTCGAAGGGCTGATGGAGCAAAACACTTTCCCACAAATGGAATTATTTGTTAAAAAATGGTGTAATTTATATCACTTAAGAATGGCAAATAACAACTCCGAAGCTAACGACTCTGAAGCCTTTTAACGGGATGGGGTCAACTTTGCACGTGCCCAACTGTGCACGTCGATGGCCAGACGGACAACTATGCACGTCGTTGGTCAGACGGACAGTTGTGCACGTGCCATCTGTACACGTGCACAGTTGTCCAAGTACCATCTGTACACGTAAGGACAGAAACGTGCACAGTTTGGCGAATGACATCTGTGCACGTTCACAGTTGGGAAAGGGACATCTTTTTACGTGCACAGTTGGGCAAGGGACATCTGTGCTCGTGCACAGTTTGGCAAGTGACATCTGTGCACGTGCACACTTGGGCAAGTGACATCTGTGCACGTGCACAGTTAGGAAAGTGACATCTGTGCACGTTGAAGTGCACGGAAGTCCATCTGTGCGCGTCTAAATTTTGACGTGTACAGTTGTCCAAGTACCATCTGTGCACGTGCACAGTTGTCCACGTGACAAGTGTGCACGTCTAAATTTCGACGTGCACAGTTGTCCAAGTATCATCTGTGCACCAGATTTATTCGAACACAAAAAAGTAAGCACGCATTTTTTTCATTTGAAAATTAATTGGTTTTTAGAAGTTGTTCAAAGGCCTTCCTGAAAATTTGCGATAGAATCGTTAATATTAAATTATCTTGCTGCATCTGGCACGGTTTTCTTAAAAATTTTCTGCTAAATACTTTTAAAATTCAACACCTATAAACCATTTTTATAGGGTCTCGAAAAAAACTCCATAAGTGGAAAAATGAAGTATTATGTCCCGCAAGGAAAAAAGTTCCCTTGCTCAAGCATGGGTCAAAAATAGTGCAAAAATTTCTGAAGTTTGACGGATTCCAGAGTTGAACTCGCATAAAAACCACTATAAAACCTTACTAATTCTCCCTATTTATCGTATCTCATAGATTGGCCTAGTTTCAAGTGTTTTTTCGTACAAAAATTCATAATTGGTTCTGAATATCAAAACTGTACGTATCACTCCAAAGGTAAGATTCATAAATCTACTAAAATTGGTTGAAATCGATATTTCCTAGTTGAATAATATAATTTTGCAGCCCAAAATTCGATTGCTAAATGATAAACTTTCCCAGACTATAGCCAGAAAGTTTTCAATTCTAAAGAAAAAGTGGGAGAAAGAATTCGGACCTGCGCAAAAGTTTGAAAATGCCGCGAGCCTCATTTTCTGAACGCCTTGCGTTCTCTGGAATCCCTTGAGTTCTCTGAATTTTCTAAATCCTCTGAATCCCCTGAATTCTCTGAATTCCGTGAATTCTCTAAATTCTCTGAATTCTCTAAATTCCCAGAATTCCCGGAATTCCCATAATTATCTGAATTCCCAGAATTCTCTGAATTCCCAGAATTCTCTGAATTCCC
>CAKNXH010049558.1:0-12342 GCA_932178445.1 Andricus quercusramuli
AACTATTACATTTTTCGTTGAGAATTCATCTTTTTTTATTAAAAATTCAACTACTTGGTTAAAAGTTGAACTACTTTGTTAGAAATCCATTTTTTGGTTCGAATATTCGTTTTTATTTAGTTAGAAATTAATTTTTTTAACTGAAAATGTAACTGTTTTACTTTTTGGTCTTTTTCGCTTAAAAATTAAAAAATTTGGTTGAAATTTTTTTCTGTAAATATACCTTGCACGTTGAGAATTTATCTGTTTTGGTTTAAAATTCAACTCCTTGGTTTAAAGTGAAATTATTCTGTTAAAAATCTTTTTTTCGAAGACTTATCAGTTTAGTTAGTTTTAGTTACTTCAATTGAAAATTTAACTATTTTGTTCAAAATAATGTTTTTTTTTTGTTAAACATTATTTTTTAAACTGAAAATTCAATTATTCCATTTTTGGTTCAAAATTCATCCATTTTATTTAAAAAACAAAAACATTTTGACTTGGTATGTTAGGAATATAAAGCCTCTCACAATAATTTTATTAAATATAATTTCTTCCCAAATTTTCGTAAAAAGTCTATTTATTTCCCCTTTTTATGGTACTATTTTGGCCTGTGATAATGTTTTTTTTTCAATAATTGTTGAATTCCAAACAATTTATTTTCATTAATATTAATTTAAAACGAAATATAAATTTTCCAAAACGTCTAGAATTATTCTAACACTATTTTTATTAGTAAGCCATCAATTCGTATAATAAGGAAATTAAAAATCCGCCCTAAAGTACTAAAATAATAGTCAAATCTTCCAAATCTTGTAGCAACCCTGAATAAAAGACCAGAAATTATTTCTTACCAGTTTTGGTAGGTTTTGAACTTCCTGTGGGACAGAGATTCTTCGCTCTGTGACACTCGTCGAATATAATCAACCCATCAAAGTCATCGCCACACCATTGAAGAAGCTGTTTCAGTCTGCTTTTGTATTTGCCTCCACTTTGGGACGACTCGCCTATTAAAGCCGAATACGTACTGAAAATTACACCCCTTTTCACGTTGCCGTTTATCGCTGAATTTATCCTTGCATACTTGAATTTATTTAAAGGGTGAACCTAGAAAAAAAATCAGTCAAGAATCAGTAAAAGAGTTGAAAATAATAAAAATAAGGTTGTTTCATGACTTCAGATAAGGGGCCGTCCATAAACTACGTCCAAAAATAGGGCAATAAATTCTTTTGAATAAAATTAATGTAAGTATCATATTGAATTCAATATGAAGCACTTTAAATTCCTAAGATTTCAAATCGAAATATTCATTTCAGAATTTTCAACAAAGTAGTTGAAGTTTTAACAAAATAGTTAAAAATCTAACCGAAAAAGATTAATATTTTGGAAGAATAGTTGAATTTTCAATCCAAAAGGACGAATCTGTAACAAAACATTTGAGTTTTTCTTAATGAAACGATGACTTTATCAAAATAGTTGAATTTTTCAACAACAAAGATAAATTTTCAACCAAATAGGCGAATTTTAAAACAAAATCTGTTAAATTTTGAAGTCCAAAGACAAATTTTCAATGGGAAATTCATTTTTGGGCAGGAAAGAAGAATTTTACACAATTAAAAATAAATTTTCCATAAAAAAGGACGCATTAAAAAAAAAAATTATTTATTTTTTCTAACAAAAAAAGATGACTATAAAAATAATTGCATTTTCAAACCAAAAATACGATTGTTTAGAAAACACTTAAATACTCAACTCGAGAAAACGAATTTTCAACAAAAAAGTTTTGTTTTGACCCAGAAACAAAACTTTTATACAATAAAAAGTAAATTTTCAATCCAAAGGAACGGCTTTTTAACAAAACAGTTAAATTTTCAAGCCAAAAAGATGAATTTTTAAAAAGAAAGTTAAATATTTTTCCCGAAAAGACGATCTTTCAAAAAAAAAGTTCATTTTTGACTAAGAAAAAAGAATTTTCTACAATTAAAAATGAATTTTCAATCCAAATGGACGAATTTTTAATGAAACAGTTTATTTTTTTACAAAAAAAAGACTTTATCGAAGTAGTTGCATTTTTCACCTACAAAGATGATTTTCAACCAAATGGCCGAATTTTTTAAACAGAAACCGTTAATTTTCAAGCCAAAAAGACGATTTTTTTATAAGCCAGTTGAATTTCTAACAAAAAAGTTAATTTTCATTAAAAAAAGTTCACTTTTGAGCAAGATTGACTACTTTTCTACTATAAAAGATGAATTTTATAGCAAAAGACGAATTTCCAAGCCGTTGAATTAAACGAAAAAACTACTTTTGAACATAATAAATCAATCCTCAACCAAATAGACTAATTTTTAACAAAGAATAATGAATTTCCAACTAAAAAAGTATTTTTTGAACCCAGAAAAGAATCGCCAAATTTTCAGTTTAAAAAATTAATTTTCAACTTGAAAAAAAAAGAATTTTAAACCAGTTGAATTCATCCGAAAAAAGACAAATTTTTAACAAAATACATTAATTTTCTACTAAATAATTGAATCTTTATCTTATGAAGAATAAATTACCAACAAAGAATAGAATATTTAAATTTTCAGATAAAAAATTAATGTTTAGCAAAAAAGAAAACAGAATTTTCAACAAAAAGTTCAATTTCAAACCAAAGAGTTGACTCTTAAAAAAATGAATTTTTAACAAAGTAGTTCCACTTTTAACCAAATAAATGAGATTTGTCTGAAAAAAAGGCGACTTTTCAACAAAATACCCTTTTTACTATACCATTTTCAAAATCTTTGAAATCTTTTGAAAGTTTTTAAAATCTTTGGAAATGTTCGAAAGTTTTGGGAAATTTTTGTTAAATCTATCGTCAAATCTTTTGAAATATTTGTAACATTTTTCTTAAATCTTTGTTTTTGAAATCTTTTTTATTCATTTGAAATTATTGAAATATTTGAAATCGTTCAAATCTTTGAAATGTTTTGAAATCTTTGAAATCTGGCGTACTGTTTTTACTGTTTTTTGAAATCTTTGGAATTCTTGCATTCTTTTAAAATATTTACAACATTTTTATGAAATCCTTGAAATCTTTTCAAAATCTTTTGAAATCTGGTTTACTATACCCTTTTTAAAATCTTTCAAATCTTTTGACAGTTTTAAAATCTTTGGAAATGTTTCAAATCTTTGTGAAATCTTGGCAATCCTTGCAATCTTTATGAAACGTTTGAAATCTTTGGGAAACTTTTGTGATATCTTTTGAAATATTTGTTAATTTTTAAAATAATCTTTGTAAAATCTTTTTTATTCGTTGAGATCACTGAATTATTTGAAATCTTAGTGAAATGTTTTCAAATCTTCCAAAATGTTTTGAAACCTTTTGAAGTTGTTTCAAATCCTTGAAATGATTTAAAATCTTTAAAATCTGGTGCACTGTGCCCTTTTTGAAATCTTTGGAATTCTTGTATTCTTTCAAAATCTGTATGAAATTTTTATGCAATTTTTGAAATTTTTGTAAAATCTTTCTAAAATCTTTTTCATTCATTTGAAATCATTAACATATTTTTAATCTGGTTAAATCTTTGTGAAATCTTTGAAATCTGGTGTACACGCCTTTTTCAAATCTTTGAAATCCTTCTAGCAATCTTTATGAAACATTCGAAATATTTGGAAAACTTTCGTGAAATCTTAGTCAGATCTTTTGAAAGATTTGTGAAATTTTTCTTAAAGCTTTGTTTGTGAAATCTCTTTTATTCGTGGAAATCATTAAATTATTTGAAATCTTCGTCAAATTTTTTTTAATCTTCTAAAATGTTTTGAAACCTTTTAAAAATGGTTTCAAAGCTTCGAAAGTTTTTAAAATCTTTGAATTCTCGTGTACTGTATCTTTTTTCAAATCTTTGAAAGTTTTAAAAGCTTAGTAAAATTGTTGTCAAATATTTGAAATCTGGTGTGCACACCTTTTTTAAATCTTTGAAATCCGTGAAATCTTTGTAAAATGTTCAAAAATTTTTAAATATTTTTAAATCATTGAAATTTTCAACTAATAATTTTTATAGTTTGTAAGTTGAATATCACAAAAAAATGTATACTTTAACATTCTAATTAGCGGAGACGAAATTAAAAACTTACAGAATTATTCACAATATTAAATTCTCTTCATTGCAATCTATAAAATAACTGGTAAAGTCTACAAAAAAATACCTAGAAATCTATTTATTCTGTAATGAGTAAAAGATCAATTATATCTTGATAAACAAACAACTTTTCAGTAGCAAGATTTCTGATAAACGACATGTTTCTTTCATAATGGACTCAAAGATTTAAATTACTTTTCGCATTTCAATAAAATAACTGTTTTAAAAGAAAAGAAAAAAAACTTAATTTAATGTTCTCGTGAAAAATTCAAAATTTCCAGGTTTTCAAGGTTAAAAAAAAATCAAGAAGAATTCCAGGTTCTCAAGGTCGCCCGTCACCCTCTTTATGAATCAACCCTATCTGCAGAATTAATTTCTCACTGAAAATATATACTCACGTCTATTTTCCCTGCACCAATATCTTTGAGATCTCGTTCAGCGTCGTATTTAAGATCGTTGGAGACGGATACCCAAATGGCTCGTTTTCTACCTTTCATGTAGTTTTCGAAAATGATACCAGCGATGGTACGGCCTTTACCAACACCAGCACCGTCGCCGATAAGAAATCCGGCACGAGATCCATCTGGAAGAAGGTGCTCGTGCTGCTGCGAAGCATAAGTTATGGATTCGAGCTGCAGAGCAGATAATGCGCCAGTCCTGATGGTCTCATCAGGAATTGAAAGGGTATACCAAACGTCTGTTGGTTCCACACTGGATAACGAAGCTGTTTCCACCACCGGATCTGGATGTTTTCTTCCCAATTTCACTGCAAAAGATATTTAATAAGAAATTGAAGATTTGAATGTACACTAGATTACAAGATTAGGGGCCGTACTTAAATTATGTAACGGATTATAGGCCCTCTCTGAGACCCCCCTCCTCCTGCAACAAAATATTTCTAGCCCCCCCCTCTTTATGTACGTAATTTTTAGATTCCAAAAATGTTTTACTAGTTACTGCCAGTAGAATTAGGCAAGGAGTCCGAGAACTTCATTTTCAAAATTCCCTTATTTTTTCTTGTCTAATTTTTCATCTTGATCATTAATATTCCATTTTAATCTTAAAATACTTTTAACATAGAATCTTTTATGAATTGAATAAAACAGTATATCAGATACAAATGAAAAATTTTCAAATTCATTAATTTATTTTAAACAAGAAAATGTCTCTTCTACTATAAAAGATGGCTTTTTAACAAAATACTTGAATTTTCAACAAAATAATTAAATTTTTAACATAATAGTTGAATTTCCAACCTAAAAATATAAATTCCCAACAAAAAGTGTCATAGTTTATATTTCAATCAAAAACATGACATTTATACAAAAAAAAAACTTTTTAAAACCAAAAAGACGAATTTTCAACAATTAATGATTTTTCACTAAAGAAAGAAAATTTTACCTAAATTGTTGACACCTTCAAGTCAAAAGACGAATTTTCTTTACCAGAATTGAATTTACAAACGAAAAATATGACTTCAGCAAAAAATTATTTTTCCACGAAACTGACACATTTTTACCAAACAAAAATGAAATTTTAAACAAGAAAATTATTATTTTTTTACCAAAAAAGGAGAATTTTCGACTAAAAAAGATCAACCTTAAAAAATGGAAGTTACATTTTCAGTTAAACAATTAATTTTCAACAAAATACTTAAAGTTTTAACCACAGAGATGAATTTTCAACTTAATATACAACTCTTCAAAAAAAAAAAAAAAGATTTCTTAACAAAGTGATTCAACCAAATCTTCCAAATAAAATAGTTGAATACTCAAGCACAGAAGAATAATTTTTGAACAAAAAGTTGCATTTTCGTAAAAAAAGAAATTTCTACCAAAGCGGATGAATTTATAAATCAAGGAGATGAATTAACACAAAATAGTTGAATTTTCTGTTAAAAATTTTAGTTGACTTTTTACGATCAAAATATGAATTATTAATCAAGAAGTAAGTAAGTTTCTACGAAGAAATTGAATTTTCAATCCAAAAAGACGAATTTTTACCCAAAAAGGATGACTTTTTAACAAAATGGTTGAATTCTCAACCCAATAGTTGCACTTTTATCCAAAAAAGATTGAATTTATCTAAAAACAGATGAATTTTTATTTGGAAAGAAAAAAATTTTTTTAAAAAGAGTTGAATTTTCGTCCAGAAAAGATTCCAGTTGACTTTTCAAGATCGAAATATGAATTTTTTAACAAAAAATAAGTTTCTACGAACAAAATTGAATTTTTCATTCAAAAGGACGAATTTTTTCAACTAACAGGGATGCATTTTTAACGAAATAGTTGAATTCTCTACCACATAGTTGAATTTTTATCCAAGAAAGACGAAATTTGTACTAAATAAACAGTAAATTTTCTACGAAATAGTTAAATTTTCAACAAAACAGTAGCATTTTTAACCAAAAGTATGACCTTTGAACAAAATTGTTTTATTTTTAACAAAACAGTTGCATTTTTATCCAAGAAAGATTAAATTTCTCTTAAAACAGATGAATTTTTTATTCGAAATTTTTTTTTAAATAGTTGAATTTTCATCCAGAAAAGATTTCAGTCCTCTTTTTAACATTAAAATATTAAATTTAACCAAAAAGTAAATTTTCCACAAAATAGTTTAATTTTCAACAAAACAGCAGAATTTTTCAACCAAAAAGTATGACTTTTCAACAAAAGTGTTGAATTTTCAACCAAACAGGTGCATTTTTATCCAAGAAAGATGTCATTTCTGCTAAAGCAGGTGAATTTTGAAATCAGAAAGACAAATTTTCAAGAAATAGTTAATTTTTCAACCGAACAGTTGCACTTTTATTCAAGAAAGATGATATATTTCTTTTAAAACATATGAAATAAAAACAAAACTTCAAAAAATAGTTAAATTTTCATCCAAAAAAGATTCCAGTTCACTTTCAAATACAAAAATAAGAACTGTAAACTATAACTTAATTTTCTGCTAAATAGTCGAATTTTCTGCTAAATAGTCGAATTTTTAATCAAAAAGTATGACTTTTTAACAAGATTGTTAAATTTTCAACCAAACTGTTGCATTTTGGCCAAGAAAAATGAAAATTCTACCAAAACAGGTGAAATTTTAAATCAAAAAGACAAATTTTCAAAAAAAGAGTTGAATTTTCATTCAAAAGGATTTCAATAGACTTTTCTACAGAAAAATACTAATTTCAAACAAAAAGTAAATTTTCTAGGAAATAGTTGAATTTTCAACAGAACAGTTGCATTTTTGTCCAAGAAAGATGTAATATTTCTACTAAAAAAGATGATCTTTTAAATTAAAATGACAAATTATCAGAAAAAAAATATTTTTCATCCAAAAAATATTTGAGTTGACTTATCAGCATCAAAATATGAATTTTAAACAAAAGGTTAATATCATACGAAAAGAGTTGAATTTTTAACCCAAAAGGCGAATTTTTAACAAAACAGTTGAATTTGCAAAAAAAAATGATGTCTTTTTAAGAAAATTGTTAAATTTTCAACCAAATAATAAAATGTGTAACGGAAAAGATGATCTTCAGGAGAAAGTTTTTGCGAATCTGCAAAAATTACGTACATAATTTTCGGAAATTCACAAATGAAACAAGTGACTCGCATAAATTGTACATAAATTTAATATGAATTTAACTTTACGCTAAAAAAACGGTGAGTGAAAAAAGGAACCTAGCCAACAACATTTTTTTTTAAAGTCAGGGATTTAGAAAAAAAATCTTGTAAAAGTCAGGGAATTTATATAATTTTAAATAACTGTCAAGCAGAATAAATTTGAAATTTTTCAATTTTTACTTTAAATTGTTTTCTTCTGCTTATAAAAGAGTCTATGTTCAAAATATAACAAATGTAATATTCTGTTCTTTGAATATTAATAGTCGGGAAAAATTGGTCAGGGAAAAATTAGAGAATTTTTTTAATTAAGTTTTGCGGTAACCCTGATATAAGATTCTTGTTAGTAATTTATTTGCTTTGTATTTATATATTTTTTTGCAGTTTCTTCCTCCTGAAAATTATCTTTTTAGTTGTAAATTTTATTATTTGTTTGAAAATTCAACAGTTTTGTTAAAAAGTTAATCTTTTAGCTTGAAAATTCTTGAAAAAGATGAATTTTCAACGAATAATGTAATAGTAGATCTTTCAACTGGAATAGTTGATTTTCAGTCAAAAAAATTAATTTTCAACCCAACTTTGAGTTGAATTTTCAACACCAAAATATAAATTTTCAGCAAATATCAGCACATAATAATAACATTTTTTAACTAAAAATATAATTAAACTTACGTTTTGTAGGCATGTAATCAGCGTAAGTTTCTGCAACACCCATTTCTTCATCATCGACCTCTTCTTCCTCTTGCATACCTTGTTGCATGTTCATCTTGCTCGGATCAGCAGCATTCATCCACATTTGCTGCAGCCCTTTCCCTGAATAATATCAATTATCCAAGGTTAATATAAAAACATTTGCACTTTTTTTTTAGATATTCATCAGCTAAGGCCAACCTGTGAGTCCTCCAAAATTCGACATTCCGCCTTGATTCAGAAGATGCATCAAGGGATGAACTCCCATATTCATGCCAGCCATTCCCATAAGATTTGTCATTCCCATAAGATTAGTAATGTCCATACCCATACCTGTCCATTACAAACAATTTATTAAAATTTTGTAAAATTATAAATCGTATTCTAGTACTGTAAGAATAGATATGTAAAATTTATATAAAAAATGATTTAATATGATATTCGGAAGATGACGTTTTAAGACAAAAGGTTAATTGCTAAAAGCCATCTTTTATTTTTTAAATAATAGATGCACAGTATTATATTACAAGATGTCTACTCAAATTCTGGATAAAAATGCTCTAACAATTCCAGGTTTTTTTCCAGTTATCTCTAGATTTTTTCTGCATTTTTAAAGCAATCGACTTTACAAAACTGAAAGCATTAGGAAATAATAATAATTACTTACTATTCACCTGTAAAATTAAATTACTGTTTTTCATATCGATAGTGACTTTATAAACGAACAATTAATTTCTTGATGGCACCAGTTTTTAGAAATTTAATAAAATAAAGTTCAATTTAGTAAACTGTAAATGTAAATGATTACAGAATATTATCAAATATATTAAATATAGCCATAAAATAATTAAATAAATAAATTTTAAACATATTTTCGATTCCATTACATGTTAAATTTATTTTTTTGCATTTACAAGACTAAATTAAATTATGTTGTGAATTCGTGGGTGAAAATCAAATTCACAGTTGCTAGAATAAATTTTACAAGTAATGTTCAGAAAAATTAGAACAATAAGAACTAGAAAACCAGAAAAATATACATAAAAATAATTTTAATTTTAGTATTGTGGAATTCACACTAAAATGCTCTAGAAAGAGAGTATATAGGGTGATTTTTTAAAATGAAAATGAGGGAATAAATTCTTTTCAATCAAAGTAACGTAGGTACCATATTAAATTAAATAATCTTTAAATTCCTAACCTTTTAAGTAAAATTAACTTTTTTACTATAAAACACGAATTTTCGAGAAATTACATAAACTTTTGGCCGAATAGTTCAATTTTCTACTAAAAAAAAAAAAACAATTTTCAACCAATAACGAAATATGTAAATTTCCTAGTAAAACCATTATTTAAAAAAACATTTCAACAAAATAGTTATATTTTAAAACAAAGGAATTAATTTTCAAAAAAATGCATGAATTTTCAACCAAAAAGTTGAAATTTCTACTAAAAAACGAGACATTTTTTATAAAGAATGGAACAATTCATTTTTCAATTCACAAACTTAATTTTCAAAAAAAAAAATCAAATTTTCAACGAAATAGTTCAATCTTCAACCAATAAAATGAACTTTAAAAAGTTTTTAAGCTAATAAGTCGAATGTTTTTGCAAGCACTTGACTTTTGATAAAAAAAAAATTTTTTAACAAAAAGGTCATTTTAAATGAAGACAGCTGAATTTTTAACCAAATAGTAGCAATTTCAACAACAAAAAAGATGAATTTTCTACCTAGCGGGATGAATTTTTAACAAAAATTGAGTTTTTAAGTTAAAAAGTCAAATGTATTAGAAAAAATTGGACTTTTATTTAAAGACAAATTTTCAGCAAAAAAGTTAATTTACAGCCAAGAAAGCTGAATTATCAAGCAAATTAATTTTCAACCGAACAGATGCATTTAGAACTAAATAGTTGCACTTTCAAGCAAAAGAAACGAGTTTTCAACAAAAAGTTGAATTTTCAACCAAAAAGATCAATTTTGAATAAAGATTAATTTTCTACCAAAAAAGACTAATATTAAAAAAAATACATGCATTTTCAACCAAATAGTTGTAGCTTCTACTAAAAAAAAAGATAATTTTTTAATCAAAAATGAAACAGTTAAATTTTCAGTTAAAAAAATTAATTTTCAATAAAAAAAAAGGAATTTTCAACAAATCAGTTCAATCCTCAACCAATAAAATGGACTAAAAAAAATTGTTTATTTGTAATTTTTACCAAAAAATTTAATGAAAAGATCAATTTTCAACAAAAAAAGTTAATTTTTAATCAAGAAATATGAATTATCAGCTACGGTGCTCAATTTCCAACCAAACAAAACTTTTAAGCAAAAAAGACGAATTTTCAACCAAAAAATTGAATTTTTAACGAAATACATAAATTTGCAAACAAATAGTTAAATTTTCAGCTGAAAAAGATTCATTTGCAGGCCAAAAATGCAAACGTTAAATTTTCAGTGAAAAAATTAATTTTTAACAAAAAATAAAAATAATTTAAAACCAAATAGTGAAAATTTAAGCAAAAAGATGAATTTTCAACTACAGTGATAAATTTTCCAACCAAACTGACGTATTTTCAACAATTAAAGACTTCAGTCAACTCTGAAAAATAAGTTCACGAAAATTGTGGAACTTTCGAACCAAAAGACAAATTTTCTGTTAAAAAGTTGTATTTCAAACCAGAACATATGAATTTTAAACAAAATAGTTAAATCTTTAACGATTCAAATGAATTTCTTTAAAAGCTTTCAAGCTAAAAAGTTGAATCTTTTTGAAAAACTTTTACTTTTGCTCTCGAAAAGATAAATCTTCAACAAAAAAGGTAATTTTTCAAACTAAAAAGTTGAATTTTTAACCAAAAAGTTGAATTTTCAGTCAAATGATCCAAATTTCGAAGACGAAAAAAGAAAATGAAACCAAAAGCAGTTGTATTTTCGATCAAACAGTTGAATTTTCCAGCCAAAAAGACGATTCTTTTAGTAGACAGTTGAATTTTTCACAAAAAAAAATCAATTTTCGAGTTTTCTATAAAAAAATGTTAATTTCGTATCAAAAAGACAAATTTTCAATACAGCAATTAAATTTTCGAACAACACACATGATTTTTCAACAAAATAGTTGAATTTTCAATAAAATAATTCAAATTTCAAACAAAGATTCAAATTTTTAAGCATAATTATAATAGTAGATTTTCTGGAAAATAGGAGAAGAGGAAAAAGTGTGAAGTCTGATATTGAATACCACTTTCATACCACTGATTACTATAGATTTCATACATAGATTAATTAAATTTTCTTTTTTTTTATACAATCTAAAATGAGATGGATAATATCCAAAAAAATTGTTATTTTATCTCCATAATTGACATTTATTGTATAAATCTAGCACTATAAAGAAACTTTTAGAAATGAAAAAAACATGATTTAATTTTATATTGCAATTTAAAAAAATCCCTGATATTTACAGCTGTATCAAAATCCTCTGAAAATTCCAGGTTTTCCAGATGAGCAGACATCCTGTATTATATTATTTTTTAATTTACCAGGGGTTTGGCAAATGTGAGTCACAAAATTAATAGATTAGTATCTTTAATAATTACACAATTTTAATGAATCAGGGTGGCGATTCGGCGAAAAATTTCAAATTCTCGACCATTTACCGGTCAAGTTTATCAATTTTCATAGCAAAAAATTACAAAATAAATTAATTTTGAAATAAATACATAAATTTTCCACTGAAAAAGATTAATCTTTAACAAAAAATGGAATGGTTAAACTTTCAGTCGAAAAAAAGTAATTTTCAACGAAAAAAAAACGGATTTTCAAAAAAATAGTTCAATTTTCAACATAACTGATGAATTTTCGAATAAATGATGAATCTTCAACTGAAATAATTAAATTTTCAGTTAAAAAAATTAATGTTCAACCAAACAGATGAATT
>CAKNXH010049559.1:5470-32446 GCA_932178445.1 Andricus quercusramuli
CCCCCCCCCATGACACGCTGGAGTGGGTGCCGTGTGTGACCTTAGCAATTCTACACTTCGTACCGACATTTCCCTTCTTTTCTCTAAAACGGTCAGTCGTAGGGTAAAAATATATTGAACATAAAAGATGTATTTTCAAAAGATCTACAACTTTTGTTTAAAGCTTTTTTGTAAATTTTTATTATTTACTGAAATAAACGGAAAAAAATAAAAATTTTATAGTTTTTTGGGGGTTTGACCTTGAAATTCAAATTTGCGTGTATTTTCACTATCATACTCGTGATCAGCACGTCAAACCTTTATAACGACAATTTTTATATTTGTAGATTATAATCACGAATTTCACATGATGGTCTATTTCAAAGTAATTAAACGTGAACTTGGTACTTACCGTACTATTATTAAATATAATTTCAAATCACGTTTCAATTTTCATTATCTGTATAACTTTATTATTAACAACCTCGAATTTAATTAGACAGAACAGACCTAAATAAATTTCTGTGTTTTTCTACATTATCGATCAAATTACCGACCTATTATCAAGGACGGTTACCATCTCCACAAAATTTTGCAGACAGCATGCCCCATCTGTCATGTTTCAAGATTTTATTAATTTTAGTACATTTAGAACGTTTATAAAAACAATTTAGGATACCAGACGTTTAAAAAAATACTTCACATATTAGAATCTCATATTTTCATACTTCAAGTATTTCAAAATATGCTGTAAGCGCTTAATTTCTGCCAAACACATTTCCATCTGTTTCCGTCAAAACTGTTTTTTTTTTCATAGTAACTCTTCTCACACGTATTTTAAAACAAAAATTTCATCTCATCACTATTTTTCCAAACAAAGAAAGTCATTGTATGCAAAAAAATAATATGGAAATCAATAAACGTAGGCGTTTTTTGTAATTGACACTGTGCCCCACACGGACACCATGCCCGCCTCTCCCCTATTTTACGAAGTCTGAAATATTTCCTGAAAATTCGCAATTTCCTTCTAAAATTGAAATTAAGCAAATGATGAAATTTTCCGGATGAGGCGGTCTAAATAATTGTCCTCGGAACATAACGCGGAATTACATAGGATTTCAAAAGATTACACAAGATTACCAGGGATTACTCAAGATTACATGGAAGAATGTACACCAGATTACAACAGTGGTCAAATGAACTTTTCTTTTTCGACAAGATAAAGGCATCTTTCAATCAATTCAAACAAATAAAATAGTTTAACTCTCCTGATCGTTTAAATATTTAATTAACATAATCAAAAATTAAAAATTATTTCCTTGAATAACCCGTACTTTGGATGTACTGAATATACGCATTTAATATATGTAATATGTACAATTCATTCATTTAAACGTTTAGCTGATGGAATTTTCATAATAATATCAATATAAAGCAGGCAAAAAATGTTTTACAAATAAAGTTGAAACATGAAATAATTTAAAGTGAGTAAAATGAAATGAAAAAAAAAACATTATTTCGGCTGGGTGTCATAAATTTTTGTTATTTACGAGTGTACTTCAGAAAATAAAGATTGCATAAAAGATGCTTTTAAAAGAGTAAGTGTATAACAACACGTAATAGTATTAGCATTATGATTCAACGAGCGCTCCTAAACATCTAGTAAACGTGTTCACATTTATGCTTCACTGTCATAGTGTCAATTGCCTCTAGGCACAAGTTCATCCTACGTGTCCATTAGGGTGGCTCAAAAAAACTTTTTTCCCCTAGAGGGCAACGATCCCCCCCCCCCATTTTGTTCCAAATCCGAAAAAAGAAAATCTCTAATTTTTGTTTTTTCGTTTCTTCGATTTTAACTGCTTTCGGTTTTGACTTGAAGTTTCCCATGTAAAATGCATGGGGAAAAATCACTTTTTTCAGCTTTTGAAATAATTTTTTAGGGTTTGGAAAAATGTGACGGGAAAGTATGGAGGCTTGTAGAAAATTATCTAAAGAAGAATTTCATGTATCAGAAATATGGGCTTGACACCCCTAACTACCCATAAACTACCCTTAAAACCACAAATATCGATTCTTCATAAAAAGGATTCTTTGAGCACTGTATTGTCACCTTCTTTTACCTAAAATTATTGATATTGGTCTAGTGGAATATTTATTAACATTACTTAATTAATTTTCAATTATTTAAACGAATGGAATTTGTTTAATTTTTTTTTTGAAAATTCGTTTTTTCCCTAAAAATTATTGCTACTGGTCTCGTGGAATATTTATTAAGAATAATTTATTAATTTTCAATTATTTTAACAAATGGAATTTGTTCAAATAATTTTCTTTTGAAATTATTTTTATCGAAGTTTATCATTATTTCTTCAGTGGAATGTTTATCAACATTTGTTAATTATTTTTCAAAGTTTCAAACAAATTCAATTTGATTAATTAATTTTTCCTAAACATTTGTTTTTTCAAGGAATAAGGATTTTTTGTCTAAAAATTCGTCGAACTGGCAGTTTATTATCTTTAATAACATGAATTTATTAAACAATATTTTCCAATTCTATAAAAAATAAATAACGATAATAAACTGCCAGTTCAACAAATTTTTGGAAAAAACATATTTGGACAAATTCCATTTGTTTAAATATTTAAAAACTAATCAATTATTGTTAATAAGTATTCCAGTAGACCAATAGTAATAATTTTTAGGAAAAAAACGGATTTTCGAAAGAAAAAAATATTTAAACAAATTCCATTTGTTTAAATAATTGAGAAGTAATTAATATAAATAATTTTATGTAAAAAAAAGACGAGAATACAGTGCTCTAATTGTTGTTTTTATGGAGAATTGATATTTTTGGTTTTAAGGGAAGTTTTCAGGGACTCGTGGTGGTGTGTTTGGGGTGGCAAACCCACATGTCCGATACATTAGATTCTTCGTTGGATAATTCTCTACAAGCCTCCATACTTTCCCGTCATATTTTTTCAAACCCTAAAAAATTATTGAAAAAACTTTAAAACGTGGTTTTTCCCCATGCATTTTACATGGGAAACTTCAAGTCAGAACCGGCAGCAGTAAAAATTAAAAAAAAACGAAAAAAAATTAGGGATTTTCATTTTTCGGATTTGGAACAAAATAGGGGGGAGGGGTCGTTGCCCTCTAGAATGAAAAAAAATTTTGCCATGCATTTTTGAGCCACCCTAGTGTCCACACCACCTTCTCAAAGCTTGTCATGTAAAAAAATGTATGCCTATAAAATAACTCATATCGGCAATGAACAAACAGGCCTTTACACGTACCAACAAAAACTGACTATATACGAAGAAATATCTTATGTAACTAGTATTTTACTTTGATTACTTTTCCATTTATATAATAAACCCTCTAAAACTGAATGCCTGTTTCTATTTGTCAAGTTTTAGTTAAATCTCACTAATTCAAAAACAAATTTTACGACTAGATTTTTATTGTAAGTATAATTTGATGTTTACAACTGCGAATTTGAAAGAATTCGTACAATTTCATTGTGAATTAGATTGCATTAAAAGTTAGTTAAAATTTACTGCTTCGTTACGCTAATGTTAAAATTACCTACAACTTACTATAAAAAAAGCTTTACGTAGAGGGGGGGGGGGGGGTTACAATTTTCGAAAAAAGCGTTACGTATTTTTTGAACGTCCCCTGATCAAAATGCAGAGGAAAGAGAATTCCGAACTAAATTGTTCACAGCATATTAGTACATACTACCAATTCTGAGTTTTAGTATTTCTATTAAAATTAATAAAAATATATTTAGTCACTTTCGACGTTGTTGAATAAATTTTCAAAATAAGAAATAAGTTGGGCGCCAGATTTATTGAGATGAACTAGATTTAAATTTTAATGAAATAAAGAAAAGTTTTAAATTAAATATTAACAACAGCGGAATGCTAGACTAAGTTCAGATTTAAAATAAATAAATAAAATGTTAGAGGGGGTGGTTCGTAGTTCACAGCTCTCTCAAATTAAAAAAATATGACACTGAAATGAATAGTCATCAGAATTATAACACAATTAACAAATTTATTAAATTCGCGAACATAATAAATGATTGACATTACATTAAAAAATGAGAATAAATACAGTAATTAAAAATTTAAAATATTGAAGACCAAAATTATTCAATTACTAAATAATTAAAGGCTAACCTAGGGCTAGGCTCTTTTGTGCGGTATTACGGGATCGTTTTTCAGAATTATCAAACAACAACAAAAATTGGGATGGTCAAAATAATATACGGAGAATAAAAGAAATCAAGATTATATAATCAAAGAATTCAAGATATAAATTAAATTTTGGGCGGTGTCAAAATAAGAATTAGGGTATATAATATAATATATATATATAATGTAAGTAACAATATTAAAACAAAGAATTCAGAAAGGGAATAAATACATATATTATAATTTTAGAACACTGAAAATCAATGTACACTTTTTTTGAGATAAATGTTTTGAGCATTATTGAAAATTGCTGTTTTAGTAGAAAAAGTCTTGGGCCTAACACCAATTTTTCGGAATGATTAAATAAAGAACTGATTATCTGATACTTATGGGTTTTTTATTTTTCTCCCTACAAGATATTCATATCCGTAAATGAACAAAACCTTCAATATGGCGACATTCAAAATACAATTTTTAATATTTCAGCATCCAAAATTGAAAAAGGGTTTAAATTCTGAAGTCTGATGATAAATGAATCTTATGAGGTAATTAAAATTTGTTCTAATTAAACACTGCGATTTTAATGAACTTGGGAAAGTGTTGAAAAATTTTTGTTTGAAAATGAAATTTCGAAATAAGAAATAAGTAATTTAATAAACTGAAGAGATAAATAAGTTAAGAAGGAAATGGACAATTATCAGAGTTAAGTATCTAAATTTTTTAAATTAGACCGCAACGGACTTTGTGGAAATAAAATGTAATGAGCCAATAATAATTTTTGATTGTAAAAATGATATATTTCTCATTTTACAAACTTATAAATGCAGTATATTAAGGATGTTCAAAAAAAAAAGAAGTTTGAATCGCAGCTTTTCGATTTTTTGTTTCTTTTGGGTTAAAAATGAAACACGTGAAAGGAGAAATAAATCGGATTATATTTAGAAGTTGCTCATCGCCTATTTCTCTGTTTTTACAAAAAATCCATTTTTCTCGAAAACAGCAGATCATAACGCAAAAATATACAGAACATAAAAGATGCGGCTCATTATAATGAGTATTTTATGTTCACATGTTTCATTTTATTATGAATAATTAGGGGAAATGCAAATAAAGTTATTATAAAGAAGCGTTAATCATACTGATAGGTCTTCAGTATACATTTTACTTATTTTTATGATCTTAAAAATAGACTGCATATAAAACACTTCTTCAAAAACAAAATTTTACATGTTTCTATGAATTGCTTTTAAGAAAACAAAATTATGTAAAATAATATAAGTGTCTGTATAATTTTCAGTTATGATCTGCCGTTTACAAGCAAAATCCGGTCTAAATATTATCAGACTTATTTTTCCTTTTATGTGGTTTATTTTAATCCAAAGAAACACGGAAATAGAAACCAAGAAGAATCACTAGGTGTGTATCATTGGCATGTATGTCAATTTAGAACTACACGCTCCAAAATCAGAAATGCACAAAGTTTGTCGAGTTACACACAGTTTAAGGCCCTGCTCAGGGTAGCCAGATTGGGCGACTTAATTTAGTTCTGGCGACAAGAAATTGAGGAAATCGCATAAAAAATCGTCCAAAATACACTTGACTCCCGATATAAGAACCCTGAGTTCACGATATTCTTAGAACTGATGGCCTCCGCAGTTTCGCGATGAGAGGAGCCGCGGGGTCGAAAGGGGTTGTCCTCAGTCAAGAGTGACAAACAGATCGAGGGCCGCACTCTCAGTGCGTTAGTTGCATCATGCTTCCAAATCCAACAGAATAAGTGTACAATGTAAATGTGTTGGGCGATTTATTTTTCAGGGTTGGACGACTTGGTTAACGCTTCATCTGGCAACTCTACGTCTGCTTGATTAAAATCAGGAGTAGGCCCTAAGTATCCAACAAAAATGTAATTTTCTATTGTTTATACAGTAAAATGAGGCAATTCGATGTTGGGATTAGGGCCTGGTTCCAACGCCTTTGAAGAGAAAAAGGTAAAGTTTTTGGAAAATAGGGGGATTCACAGAAAAATGAGAAACGCAGGAAAATAGGGAAAAGACTGTGATTCCTGAAAAGGGGAAAGAGTGTAAAGTCTGGACATTGGACACTGGTTGATTAGATTGTGTGAAAAATGAGTGTTGAATTGAGTGAAGTGAATGAATGGGAAAAATTAGGTTTGCAAGAAGAACGTGATTGAAAGGAGAGAATGGCCTTGAATGAATGGATACGCAATCTAGCCCGAAATAGGAATAATCCATCGTGTATTTGCTTGGACGGGATTGCTCGGATCAGCGGAAATCACAGAAGTAGCGTGTGTGTCACCGCACGCACGCATCAACAGTGAACAACTGAATACAGGCTAAATGAGACTATAAACTGGACGGTAAATACTCGAAACACGCGCACCTGTAGTTCTACCACACGCTTGCTTGTTTTATTCAAACTTCCCTATTATGTAGAATCAATCAGTATCATTCATTATCATCCATCCTCTATATTTATCTCACTCAAACAGAATATCTACCTAAAGACTAAAAACCTACCATTTCTGCAACTATAATCTATACATATTAAGAGCGTTAGAACCGGCCCTAACCTCAAAATTGTATTGCCTCATTTTACGCCATAAATACTAGAGTTACATCTCTCTTAGGCACTCAGGGCCTGTGCCTGGTTTGAATCAAGTCTGTGTTCAGAGTAAAAAATTGGATAATTGCAATACTTTTGGTGCAAAACGATTTTCTCAAATGCTCGGGTTAGAATGAAAGAAAAACTCTTTGCAGACTTGATTCAAATCAGGAGATGGCCCTGAACATCTAATAAAGATGTAATTCTAGTATTCACGTAGTAAAATAAGGCAATTCAATTTTGAGGTTAAGGTCTGGTTCCAACGCCCTTAAGTATTAACAGCAATTCACAAATTAGTGGTCCATCCTTCATTCGCTGGTTATTTTCTCACTTATGAAAACGGTAAATGGGAATTTGAATGCCCCGATGAAAACTAATTCAAGTTGTGTTAAGCCAAAATGAAGTTTGGCTAAAGATGGCTAATGAAGCGATGGCTAATGATAACCATAGCGACCTCTAAATATATGTTTTAAATCCAGCAAAAATAGAGGAGTATCTTCTCACCAAAAGAAATAAATTATTGATTTAGAAAATCTAAAAAAGGATTTCTTGAAGCACCCTATAATCATCAGTACATACATTCCAATAACAAATTGGCAACTTCTATAACGTCCTCAAAATGAAAAATTAGATTGCATGACACTTTAAACTAGGTTTTTTTTTTAAATTATCAAAGTGTATCGTAAATCAATTTTTGAATACCGGTGGTCATAAATATTGCTCGCAGACAAAAAAAGGAAAAAATTGAAACCTCCTTGGTAGCGTGAATAAATCACTCAATATTAAATTAATCATCGAGTGGAAATTTATCTTTTTTAATGTAGTTTCCAAAAAGCAAAAAAAGACAATCATTTGGCCTTTGACGATCGTAAAAAGTATGCGAAATGGAACCACAATACATCAAATATACAGTCATAAAATATACGTCGATTCTGAGATCGAATCACACAATCATGCTTTTGACGTTAGAGTTAGTGTGAATAAATTTTACAACAATGCCATAGTTAGAAGCTATATGAGTAAGAAATTAATTTCAAAAAGCGATTTAAAATTATCGTAATTTTCGTAAATTCATAGAACATTTTTAATAAAAAATAGCATCACTCTTTACACAGGAAGAAATTCTATAAATATGTATTTATAAATAAACTTAATAGAAAATTGATAATCATACTTTTCTAAATTCGATAAAAAGAATTTATACTTTTAATGAAGCTATGATTTATGTGTATGCCTCTTTTCTAAAATGCAAAACTGTACAGAATGGCAGCTTTTTGACCTTCAGAGTTTAAACAGAAAATTGTAATCTTGTTGAATTACATCAGAAAGGTGATCCACCTCGCATCGAAAATAAGTCTCTTGAGTTTTGATCCTTCCAGATTTTGGTCTCTCTGTCTCGATATTTCTGTCCCCTCTGTCTTTTGAGTTTTTCAAGGTTGGAAGCATCCCAAAGAAATGAAAAGAAAATCAAGACGATCATCCTGTTCCAGTATTTCCGGTGTCAAAGCCAGTTATCTTTCTCTGCAAATACTCTTTTGAGACTTTCTGAGGTTGAATTCAATATTCCCTGACCTTGGTCCCTCATTTTTACTACCCAGCTTAGTCCTTTTATGAACCGTACATATCCGCAGTTATTCACAAGATCTGTCACTGAACTACACTTTCAAAAATTACCTAAATAAAAAATAGTACGACATATTCTTATAAAAAGTAAATAAACCTAGGAAAAAAACATTTTTCAACTTTAAATTTCATATAAAAGTATCCCTAAAATAAAATATGAAACTTGATTATTTAAATATTTAAAAAGGCATAACTGACATTATATTCTTTTTGAAATCAATGACATACAGTGAGATGCTTTCAAGTTTCCAAAAAGAAAAATTTTGAGTGACAAATATTTTGAATGAACAATAGGATAAAAATCTTATTTGTTGGGTGTTGCCGACGATTGTTAGTACCCAGTAGCATAAAAGGTAACGCAATAGTAATTTCAGGAGATACAAGGGCGCGAGTGCGTGTGCATGAATATGTGATAGTGTTTCATTCATAAATCATGAATGTACTTATTTTATTTGTCCATAGTGGCTAGCCTGCCGGCGTCGGCAACGAATAACCTTGCCGGCGCCAGCAAGGTTGCTCGTTGCCGGCTGTTTTTGTCCTCCTGGGTGTGAAGTTCCGAATAGCGTGTAGCGATGCATTTTCATGCACTGATTACAAATATGTCTATGAAAATTGCAAACAAAAACACAATTTTCAAGATGAAAACTTAAAAAAAAACACGTTTAAAAAAATAATGTTTAATGTTAAAACTTGAAAAAATTACGTTTTTTTTGTGAAGTACCGGTAAAACGCATATTTAAAGCATACGGAAGAGACTGCCACGCATTTTGGAGTGGAGCCATGTATGTAATTTAAAAGTTATTTGGTTAGTTGTTGGCTTTTGACGCTTTGGATGGAACGTTCTATGTATATATCACACTTTATTGTCGATTTGCGAGTCAAGAATTACGATTACGACCCGTGGAGGCGGGAAGGCACCCCTGTGACTCTTCAAAGAAATAAGGTTGGTCAAATTCTTAACCCTCTCCAGCGTCTCCTGGGGACAAGAAGGCACCAATTTGACTGGCCATAACAATAATGTTGGTCAAACCCCTACCTCTTTCCAACGCCACGTGGGGACGGGAAAGCACCCACCCCTGTGACTGTTCACAAAAATAAGGTTGGTCAAACCCCTACCCCTTTCCAACGCCACATGGGGGCGGAAAGCAACCCCGTGACTGGTTACAAAAATAAAGTTTTATATTTATTATACACAATTCGTCTAATTTGAACGAAATATCGATTATTTGCCTAATAAATCCCAACTGTATCGGGTTGACCTACTACGCTTACGTTGCGCAGTGCGTTTATTGGCTGCAGGTCACGCGTGATTCAAAATTAATATTAAGTGTTTTAGGCTGTGACATCAACTAGCAAGATGGCAGATACTGAAGGTCAAACAATAACACTAGGCACATGAGACGAAACTTCATTTTTCAAAATACTTTCGCGAAAAATAATCTCTTACCATAAGCGATTCTTCACATTTTTCTATTTTCTAAAATCTATTGAATCAAATAATGGAATCGATAAGGTTTCACTCTGATATGTAGAAATTTTCGTAATTTGATTGATAATCGGTTATGTTTAACGAAAACATTAAAAAAGAATACTTTAAAGTTACATTCGACTTAATTTCAAATTTGACTTAAAATAAGAAAGCAACTAAATTTAATTATACACACGATCTGGAATAAAGCACTTACTTATCTCAAATAAGAAATAAGCATTTCTCTACTGAAATAAAATAAACTATGCACCTAACTTTCAATACACAGTTCTGAAAGTAAGTTGAAGGCAACCTGAAATAACATGTAAGGCATTGCTTACCTAAAATTAAGAAGTACGCTTTACTGAATTTCAGGTTGACTCTGCCTTAATCCTTAATCGCGCCGGGACATGCGCACGACGCGGTCTTGGTATTCTGCTTCGTTTCTATAATCTATTTCGCGTGTCGTGTGACGCTTTGTCGTAAGTCTCTGAAATTCTCGAACACAACCGAAACTGTACGTGTATCTTTGAATTGTATTCAGTTAAAAAGTCACTCGCGAACTGTCTATTTTATGTTTTTCGAAGTAAAAACTCCATTTTCTGCTCATATGTTTAGTGTAAAGCTAGATTTTGAAGAACCGCACATTGTTCTTTATCCAGATTGTCATCGAAAAGTATGATTGTATAGTGGTGTTCACATAAAAGAAAATGTGAGTCTTCGAGATTCTTGGTGCAGACAAAAAGTTCTACTTGTGAATTTATAGAAAATCTAAAAGGATTTTACAAAGATTATGTTTATAATTTATGTGATTTCAGGTTAGGGTTCACGGGTTACGAGAAAAGAAGGGAGGTGAGAAGATCCATAGTTTCAGTATAAATATGCGACTTACTTTCAGTAAGGAGAGTCCTTAATTCAAGGTCATCACAACCTTACACTACCTTTTCAGTATAAATATCGTCTCAGTTTTAGGTCTTTACTACCTGAATTTCAGGTCTTTACTGCCTGAATTTAAGTCTTCTTGTTTGTTTACTTTAATGATTAAAAAAAATTTGTAATTTCAGGTTTCATGTGATTCTTTTTGTTACACCTTAAAATAATTTTCAGAATTCAACACATTTCTTATTGGAATCACAATAATATTAAAAATTTCCAATTTGAAATCGGATACATTTTTAAAATCGCCAGTCTGAAGTATCAAGAAACAGCAATGTAAAAATGTAATGCCCTAAAAATAAAAGATGTAAAAATTTAAAATATTAAAATCTACCATATGTAAAGAAATACTCGTCATTGTTTGATTATAAATTTAAGCTTCAGAAGCTAAACACTCAATAAAATTTGGACCGCATCTGATACGGGAATATTTCAAGTTAATTTTCTTTTTTAATTTCAAGGTTCTTACTTATTAATTAAACTCTTTGGCTTACTACCCTTCTAAAAATCGCATATTACCCTAACTCTCATAATAAGCCTCCAACAAACTCTCCCTGACGTTCTCTTTCCTGTGAGCTTTTAAATCTCTAAAATCCCCTACCGTTTGCCGCCGGATTTTTATTAGAAGCGTTCACCTCCGCCTGCACTGTTTCGTCAGAGATATGGAAAACTGCAGAAAGACAAAACTCCTGAGCACAGCCGGTTACCCATGCGAGTACTAACCGTGCCCGTCCGTACTTAAAATTTAAGATCTCGACGAATAAAGTCACCACCCAGCTACTGCCGTCAGTTACAAACGACTTTAATTAAAAATTGTTTTGAATTTGAAAATAGAAAAACATTGATGGGGGGTCGCGAAACAGAAAAAATACAGAATACAAAAAAATGGGAATAAATAATAATTGAAAGCACAATCAGGAACAAACTGAAAATATCATTTTACTTTAAATCCTCCTGATTGTTTAATATACAATTTGTATGGAAATGATGTGTCAGTATCAGGTTCCTAATGAACCAATAAAATAAAGAATTGAATCAAGTTCCAGGTTTGTGTAAAAAATGCTATCTTTGCATCCTATTTCCGGATAGTATTTTTAGTCGTGCTTCGTCGAATATGTGCTAAGTAAGGCATTGCAGGCAACCGTAATATGGACATGATTATTTATCGAAACTTTTTTTACGCTAACTTTGCACTGAGAAAAATATCGCTGAAACAGTTAACAAATGATCATTATAGAAATATTCTTCACGTATTATTGTATTATTGATGCAAGTGGTACTACTACTGCTGTAGAAGTGCTTGTAAATGGTTACGTTATTTCTCGTTTACAAAGAACTTATGCCTTTCGGTAGCATGCTCTTAGCTTTTCCTTTCCATCTTCGCTTCCTGATGAATGACTATTTATATCGCTTGTTACGTTTCAATCGTAGAAGTCGGGGAAGCTTTACAGAAACACATTTGATTGCATATTAAATTGGGAAGGATCTTGTATTTTTGAATGTATGCAAATTAAATGGGCTCCTTTACTGATTAAACTTTAATTACATTCAAATTCTATATAATTGTCTTTTAAAATATAAGATGGATTTCATGAAGCTTTTTATTCGGATTTCTTCGGAATTGTTTTCTTCCTTTTAAACATTCCTTATGCATTGCAATGCTCTCTAGTAAAATCATTTTAAATCTCGTATATGTTGAATATTCATAATTAAAAAATTAAAAACTGTCAAGCCATTAAAAAGAAACATTGTTTGTAATTGAAAGTCCGAAAAATTGATCAGCTAAAGAATTTAAAAATAAACCGTTTGTATTTTCAGAAGCGTTTTCATTTGTAGAACATGGAAGCAGACGTATTCTGGTAGCGAGCTAACGAAGATTTCATTCAGCCAAAAGTTGGGGTCATTCAGCCTCACTGTGCATGGCTGTTTCTTGCATGGGAGAATTGATTTTCTAAATCACACGTATTATGAACCTTATCCATACCCGTATTCGTGTACCTTCTATCTGTATGATTAAAAATAGAAATACGCTTGGTTTAGAGGTAAATATTTTTTGATTGAATCAAATCGAAATTCTCAGCTATAGTCATATGACTAATCATTCGCAATATTTCTTTCAGTACAACTTTCAAAAATGTTGGCGCCAAAAGTTCTATGAATACCTTCTCGTCCATGCAATTATTGAATCTCAGCTTCTCGTTCGATGACAAGGTGTTATGTCTCGAACTTGGTATGTGAATGTCGCGCGTTGCATATGTAACTAACATGCGTACGTGACATGAATGGCTTGAGATAACGACGCATCGATTATCCCATTAAGTCGCCACTTCATCAAAAGAAAATCTCAGTTACAGAAAGAACCCTTGCCGTATGTCAGGGTCGGAGATTTCATCTAATTCTTAACTTGTAACCACTCTTCTGAATTTGTTCTTACCAAAAATGTCTCAGCTTTCGTACAAATTTAGATCAGGTAACTTTAAAAAATGTTTTTTCTTCAATTGAGGGCCTGGATGGAAATGAGTGCATGTACAATTTTCTTTGGCATAAACGAAGTCCTCTGTAGGCTTTCAAAAAAATGCTCAGAATTTAATTTTTAAAGGATGTACTTGGATTTAAAATTTTATTATGCATCTTTTTCTACGTAGAAAAAAGTTGTAGCTTTTTTAGTGCTCAGTTCGTCAGTTTTTACAATTTTTCAATGAAAATCTCAGGTATAGCACTTGAGGGTGTCCTTCGACTGATAGAGTAATAATATTTTGAAAATGTTTGTTTTCAATTTTTTCTGACGCCGGGCGTCAATTGGACTTTTATTTCTTCTACTGTTTCGCTTATCGAGGGAATTTTTAGTAAGCAATAACTTTTTCTTTATTTTCGCGACATAAAATCGGAGGAAGATATGATAAAGTTTTCTAGGCATTTTCATATCAAAATATTAAATAGTTTAAGGAGCAGTAATGATTTTAGCTTATGGCAGTGCTCGAGTTTTCGACAGTACAGTGTTTCGCTAATGAGTTTTTGCTTAGGAGACGATATTTTTCTTAGTGAATGCAAATTTAACAAAAGTAAGTAAGTTTCTTTTACGCTTTAATATAGGACAAGAGTTAGAGGTTTAATTTTTTAGTGCGTATTAGTATGATAATACTCTATATTTGTATTATATTTGTAAACCTAGATTATCAAAAAAAAGGTACTTATCGAAAACTGAAAAATTATATATTGTATATTATATATTCGTACAGGCAAAGTCCTACTCTTCCCTAAAAATGGTTCTGTCTTTTGAAATAATCATGTTTTAACATATATAAATACATCATCCATTTAAAAGAAATAAAATATAAGTTTCTACTTAACAATGCAATTTCGGCTTACGCGACCTATAAATAATAATGGATTATATTTTCTTTGTTGTTGAATCTTTTCTTGGTCAAAAAAGGAACACGTTAGACTCATTAGCTGAATTGTACAAATTCGAATAAAAAACAAGCAGGGTACTAAAAATTGTGATATGACAAGAAATTTTTAATTTTTTTCTTAACAAAATAAATTAATCTTAACTTACCGAAATAACATGTTCTCCTTTTCCAGCCTTGGCAATGATATCCCAGTCAATAGTGTCAGCGTAACAAAGTGCCGGATTTTTCTCGAAGCGTACTGATCCTCTCAAGATAGCGGTAAGAGAATGTAAACCGATTTCCTGAAGGTGCATCATCTCGAATGCCACCAAGGCATAATTAATGAACAAAGAGTTTCCACGAATCACTGACAAATTTGGAAAAAGATGACCAATGCTTTTAAGACCGTTTACCCTGAAAAAAGAATTTATAGTTTGCAGATAGTACAAAAACCTATTTAAAAATTATTTTCTTTCCAATTCCACATACTCAAATTCAATTACAGGAATTTCTTCCAAATTTGGGGGCTTTTTAATTTTTATAAGTACAACTAGCGAGAAGAAAGATTTTTTATTTGAATAGTTTTAAAATTGGGAAGTTTTCCATTTCAATTATTAGTTATATATATTATTTACTGAAAACATATTGAAAACTTTTTATAAATATAAATATATATCCAAATAAAAAATTATTCAAAAACCATGACCTAGACTTTATATGTAATTTTGCCTAATTTGAAATGGAATTGTTCAAAAAAACAAATAATTACAAGCTTCTTAATTTCTATATTATCTTAATAGGCTACCACAAATCTATCATGAAATTGAAAAGACAATTATGTTTCTACTTGCAGTTCCCACTTTTATTATTAATTTTCCCCCAAAAAATACTAGCACATTCTTCTAATAGATAAATCTTTCTAACTACCAATGTATTGGAACTAAAAGTCCCATTAAACGAATTATGGGAGTTCCAAAATTCTATTCACATTTCATGAATCGTACTTGCGCGTATCTTTTGCCAAACCGGAAGCACCGGCAAAGCGTCTGCCAGGTTCTAAATTCAACACATGACCTGTTTCAAGCTAATAATCAGTTTATTGACATGAAGTTAGAGGAAGAGTAAAATTGAATTTCGCTAAGTATTACAATCAAGAGGTATATTGACCCTATAATGCCCACGTTTGCAGCTGAGAAACGTACACTATTTTCAATTTTCTTGAATTTCTTATTACAAGCTTCGAATTCCGCAAAATAAATAACGTGGCTTGGATCAAAGTATACTTAATAGAATCCGCGAAAATTATAAAAATTAAAAAAATATTTTATTGCAAAAAATCGATCAGAAAATAACCATATATTAATCCTGAATCAAATGTAAACAAAAATTATCAAATGGAACAGGTTTCTACTTACCTGTAAAGTACGAGATAGTCTGTGATTTCGACGAGTTTGGGAAATGTAAGATTCGCATAGGCAGAGTCGTTTGCATGATCGATTAATAAAATTTGAACGAATCCCTCGACCACAGCACAATTTTTAAGCCTGCCCAACTCGCTGACTTTATTGCGTATATCTATGCTTTGGCACACTGTAAACAAAACAAACAATCACATTAAATATTGTTTAATAAATAAGGCAATATATTTTAAATATTACAAATTCATAGAATTAATTAATGTTGAAAATTAGGCATTTTTACTTCATCTACCGCTAACGTCACCTCGTTGAGTACTGAGGGGAAAACAATGGACCAAATGCATGGGATTTGGTCCATTTTGGCCCTATTTGATCGTAAAAACTAATTTTTTTCTACATAAGTGTATTTGGAAATTAGTTTCTATTTTTTAAGGACTATTTAATACAAAATAGCATTATTATTATTATTCACTTTGAAAATATTACAAAATTAAAATTTTGCCTAATTATTCTTTTTCATGAATGCCAACGGCCATACCACGCTGAAAAACCCAGTTCTCGTTAGATCACTGAAGTTAAGCAGTGTTGGCCGCGATTAGTACTTGGATGGGTGACCGTTCGGGAATACTACTAACTGCGTGCTGTTGGCGTGTCGCGGGTGTGGTGAGCCCACACTTGTAGTTATTTACTACAAGAAACTATCTACCTAGAAACACTACCCGAATCGGGTAGTGTAGGTCACGCCTACCCCGAAAGGGAAATGGCTTAATGGAATACATACATGAAGACTAAGTTCTCCTATACAAAATGTGTATGGTCAATAAGTCCCAGTATGTAACAATCGTTTATTCAACAGACTCTTCAAATAGTCAAATAATTATTTTTTCAGGATTTAAAGTGCTCTACGGTACTAAAACCTATTTAAAAATTCATTTTCTAGGAAAAAATTAGCACTTCCTCATCAGTTCAGGAAAATTAAGCGTTAATAGAACAGTATAGTTTAAAAGTCTTAAGGGGCCGTTTAAGTATTACGTAAAGCTTTTTTCTAGAAATTTTGAACCCCTTCTCTCTCCACACATGTAACACTTTTATAGATTTGAAATCTATCTCCCCTTAAGGCATTACGTAATACTTGAACGATTCCTAAACTTTTAAAAACTCGAATTTAAATCGGTTACGAGATATTCCAAAGGTATATACTAGAAACTTGTAACAATTCAAAATTAAAAGCTCAAAATTGTACAATTTCAAATTAAAAGGATTTAAAATCGATTAATGATAAACTAAAAGCATTTAAAAGTAAAAAAATTTCAATTCAAAGTGCGTTAAAAGTTTTATGAGTTTAGAAGAATGGTTTGGTTTCAAATGTTTATCATTCACATAGGACAATAACAAATTGAAAGTACCTGAAGAGCGAACGATTTTTCATTCAAAACGTTACAGAATTAATAATCTGGCTTAGAAATTATTTGAAATTAAATAATTTGGAATTGAGAGCGTTCGAAATCGGCTAACGCGACAAATGATTAAATCACTCAGAAATTTCCTCTTGTGTCAGAAAGATACTTCTTGAAACAAATGGAATTTCCTCTTAAATTTAACATTAAAAAAAATTATGTTGTCTCAAACAAATTCTTTTTGCAATGAACAATATCATTTGACGACAAATTTCACCTGATATTGCAGCCAAATAATTATGTTTGTTTAAAAAAGATATTCGAGTGGTTTAATACAAAACAGGCAAGATGACGGTGCTTTTGTTTCATGGCAATTTCTCCTCTGAGTGATGAAATTTGACACTTTTTACATTCAAGCAGTTCAATGACTTTGAAGTTTTCGAATTTTTATTGCATTAATATTGAGATCAAGGTTTGAAGAAAAAAATGGGGGGGGGGGAAGCAACAAGGTTCGACCCCCGCCCTCCATTCCGGAAACATGTACATAATCGACATATACTTTTCTGAGTGTACCGCTTGAAATCCCCTCCCAAAAAATTGTTTTGGCTCCGGCCTTTATTGAGATTGTTTATTTGTGAGGGCTTCAATTTAAAAAATGTTGAAAGCTTATTTGACTTTTTAGTTATATAATATAGATGACTTCCAATTTCGTATTATGTAATTCTAACCACATTAAAATTAAAAAATACTTAATTTTGAACCCTCAATATCAATTTTAAGGTTGTTCAATTTGACTTCAAATAAACAAAGAAATTTTGGTTTAGAATTCTTAGTACTGTAAGTGAAGCAGTGAAACCTAAACGGTGCTAAGTCCACTTTTTCCCGAAATTGAGTTTTTATCAAAAATCATATTTTCTCGCTTTTTTAAACCTATTTCAGTTGAAAATTAAAGTTTTTAATTTTTTTACCATACAATTTGGTATTTAAATTTACATATTTACAGATTTAACTTTAAATTTCAAATAATTTAATTTAATTAATTAGATTTTATTTTAAATAATTCAAACTAAATTAATGAATTATACTGAAATAATTCATTTTTTTAAACAAATCGACGGTCATTTTAGAACTTTGACAAGTATTTAACAATTGGAATTGAAAAATGTACTAATACTAAACATGTTTCTGTTTTTCGCTTATGAAATAAATGAAAATATATATTTCAGATGACTTTCTTGAAGATGTATTTACATTTATTCAGCTAAGCGGTGCTAAATCCATCGCCATTTCTGTTAGATTCTTATATATACATGTAGCGCCATCCATTTTTTCACGCAATGGTTATTAAACTGATCCATCGACCTATACAAAAAAATTACTCAATCGGTTGTAAATTATTCGTTCAGAACGGTTTTGAAGTTAAAATTTTACGACCTGAAAATATAAAGATTTATTAATTTGTATGACTTCGATGTTCTTGAGTTTTCCATTGTCAATAAAAAATTAATTTTGTAGTATTTTTTATTTGAAATAATTGCATATTGATTTGAAATTTAATTGCAACATTTTGAAAGCTTTAATTTGTAATATTACGATAGCGAAACTTTTCAACTTGAAATTCCTAGATTTTTACTGTTATTATGGAGTGCACGTATTCCTCATGGCGAGAAACCAGAAAATAGTAATTTTTTCTATGTTTTTTTTTGTTATCTGCGCAGATATACAAGACTGGATATTCTACTTTTGAGTATTAAATTGAACATTTTCTAAAAAGAGAATGGCCCATAGTTTACATATGCGTAGTATGTTTTGAAGTTGTTGTAATTAGCGTGTGAGTACTTTGTTTAAAAAAGAAACAGTATGGTATCCATCACTCGCCTACTCAAATGTTTACAGTGCAAATGTATACTTTTCAAACTTTCTGGCATCTCAACATTTTCATGGTTTGCGTCTTACTCTGCTAGTTCGACCTCGATACTCGATTCAATGCCGAGGTCAAGGGAGTTCAACGTTTAAAAATAATTAAACCGTATTCCCCACTGGAAGCTCCGCCATTCATCCGGGTATTACTAAAATTTTCTTACACATTGAAAATAGCCAAACAAGAACATTTCAACTCAGGACTCGACAACAAAATTGCATTTAGGAGAGCAATGTCACCAATAGTGTGTCATCCTGCAGAAGTGGGACACCCCCCATTATTCACATCTAAGAATATTAAATAAGCAATTAAATATTAGACTTAGTAATTAAGTAAAGTCTTTTGAGGTAGGTCAACGAATTTTCTATGGTGCCTTAAAATGGGGGAGGGGTG
Source organism: Andricus quercusramuli (assembly GCA_932178445.1). Lineage (NCBI taxonomy): Eukaryota > Metazoa > Arthropoda > Insecta > Hymenoptera > Cynipidae > Andricus > Andricus quercusramuli. The sequence goes on from CAKNXH010049559.1 coordinate 24,817, forward strand.
GGGGTACAAAGCCACTTCTTACGTATGATATTTTCAAATCTGCGGATGACTAAAAATCAAGAGTTAAACAGATATTATTGTAAACAAATTTTGTTACTTTACAAATAATTGTAACAGTATTACTTGTAATTTATCTAATAATATTAGTAGTACCTAGTAATATTAGTAATAATATATAATGTAATAATTACAAATTCACGAAATAACAAATAAATAAACAAAAAGGGGTCATCCACAAATTACGCGAGCTGTTTCTCTGAAATTTTCACCCCACTTAGGGAACAAACATACATGTAAAATATAAACTCTGCTCATTGAATAAACGTGGAATCTTAATGAAATTAATTCTAGAAAATAAAGTGTGTTGATAACAATAAGTACTTAGTTTTACAAACGTACATTTTTATTATTTTATTTTTGAATTATATAAAATTAAATAAATAAGAAATTAAGAGTATGCAGTCTGAAATAAGAAACTGTATAATGGAAAATTACCTTCATTTTCTGAGCAAAATTTCCAGTTTTCTGTAACCTAATATTTTGAAAGGATTAAAAATGAACATCACTCAACTCCCGATATAAGACCTGTTTCGGGCATGGCTTGGCTTGGCTTTGATTCTAAATCGGGAAATCTAAACGTAACCAGGCAGGGCCGTGTGAACCATTTCTTTTCGATTTGGACGCTTGACGCAAACTCCTGCAACTAATGCGCTGAGAGTGCGGCACTCGGGCTGTTTTTCACGCTTGGCTGAGCACATCCTCTCTTTCGGCTCCGCAAAACCTCTCACCAAGAAACTACGGAGGCCAACAGTTCTAGGGATATCGTAAACCGGGGGTTCTTATATCGGGAGGTTAATTTAAACTATTATTCTTCAGTCTATAAATTTTCAGAATTTCTATTTATGTGTTGCAGCCTTCACAGTCTATCTAATTTTTATCGTTTTTCGACATACATGCGAACTGAAATTCTCTTCGGTTAAAAAGTCTAATATTAAATTTTTGTTCAAGAATTCATCCTTTTTGGTTTGAAAATTATTCAAAAATTTGATTGCATTTTTTTTGCTTCTTTAATTGAAAAATTTGTCTCTTTTTTTCAGAAATTTCATCTTTTTTGGTTAAAAATGCAATACCCTGCTTGAAGTTTAATTTTTTTTGTTTCGTTATTTAAAAACTCACATTTTTTCATTGAAAATTCAACTTTTTTGTAGATCATAAAAATTTCAGAAGAGAATGTTGTGAGATCACTCAAATTCGCCAAATACTATTAGTGAATAAAATATTTTTGTCATTAATAGATTTTAATATTTTAATTATTCGTGTCCCACATGTAAACTATCTTTAATAGTAATAATAATATGAATTACGAAATTTGTAATTACAAACATTGCTTGAAAATGTACATTTGACGGGCCAGTCGTCACATGGGCCATATTCCTGCAGAGTGCCTCTTAGACCTTGACGACAGCGGTATCTGACATGCGAACTATTGGGTATGTAAAATTTATTGTAGGAGTTTTAATGAAAAAAGGCAGTGAATATCAATTCATTGTAATGAAAATTATTTTACTACGGTTCAAAATTAATTATTCACTGTAAGATTTCTTGTCCATATTGAATTGAAATTCAAACATCTTCCCAATAGTTCCAGGTTGGTGGCGCTGTTATAGCTACTCAACAGGCGTATACATCGCAACCCATGCACATAACAATATTGAAATTAAAGCTATGTAATGTAAATTCAATGTAATGACAAGTAAGACATATGAAAGTTATTAATATAAGCACTGACGAATGTTCTTATTACAATTGAAAAATAATGTAACGGATATTGCATATTCTTCTTCTCATTAAAATAAAAATTAACACTATAACGATGGGTCATGTATGATCACATGAAGCAATATCTTAAAGAAAGTTATCTATTTATCTATAAAGCTTTACTACACACAAAACATACTGTGTATTGCATTACGAAACTTTATGTCAAATTAATCCACTTTCAAATCGCTAAGGGCTAGTATGTATTACAGAAAATTAAACCATACTGGCCCCAGCGCTAAACTTTATCGATTAGTGTTACATAATATTTAATAATACTGGACAACACCTATAAAGAAGTTTCAGAAATTCATTCAAAGTCCATTATAAAGGCAGGCCCGCCAAATGTGCATTTTCAAGAAATGTTTGTAACTAAAAATTCTATAATTCATATTATTATTACTATTAAAAATATATTTATTGAAGATATATTTTGTATTGATTGCTAGTAAGAATGTATTATTTGGCGGCGTTTGTTTTACCCTTTTATACTGTAACGTCATGGCGTATTACCATACACATACCTACTATAATCATTGATTATTAGCTTGCATTATAACACGTTTTAATGCAAGTCTAAAAAAATGTATTCCTTATATTAAGACATTATTCCTTCTGTAATTGTAAACATGTAAACATATTAATACCACTTTTATCATATTTTTCTCATAATGAGGGGAGAGAAGTGAGAGAAGGGAAAGTATAGGAGGTGGAGGTTTGAACGACTTAATTAACATCTTAATAGGCTACGAAGCCCTTTTTTGTAGCCGCTTTGACTATTTTTTTAATGCGAAGGAAGGTTCGTTCAAGTACAGATACACCTTGGCAAGTTATTATTTCCTGTTCTAAAAGGAAGATACATATTCTTTATTCGTGACTTCAGTCCATATATTATCCGATTGAAGTTTTATAGTTTTTCAAGTGCTTTAAACTCTGCATGGCCACTGAATCAAGTATTACGCATACTATAATAATGTCTACATTCATATAATGAAATGAATTTACGATTATTTATTTTTTTAATTATCCGCATATAATTCGCCTGTTGCGCAGTATCGCAAAAATTAAAGGCAATAAATTCTCATTCCGAACGAGATTCAGACTAAAGGGTACATATTGGAAAATTGCAGCTGGGACTTTAAGAAAACGAGTTAGAAAGCGGAATATCCTCTTAACTAAAGCCAAGTGCGACTCCACACTGATATGTAAATTTCCTACATTGTAAAAAGAACACAGAAAAAAAGAAATGTAATCTTTACCTGCAACAAAAATTAACTTCGTGTGGTAAGATTTACCCACCACGTGGGAAATGGTTACCATGTCAACTCTATTAAATATTGTTTTGTTTCGATGCGAAAAAATTCAACTTTATCTACTTGAAAATTAAACGCAACAAATATTCGCTTCTGTTTTTTTTCTGTGAATATATATTTTTAATTACACAATTGAATTTATTTAGGCTTGTAATCCACAAAGATGCATTTTAACAGACGGTACGATTCGGAACAAATTGCGTTGGCTAATTGTAAAGTCTTGCATATTCATCACGAAAATGAATTTCATGTTGCTATTTCATGGTAGGCGCACCGTGCTAAAAGAATTTCTTCTCTCCCGACTGATGACGTCAATTGTAGCAAAGTAAGCGAAATTATCTGATTTTTATCGGCGGACAAAAAAAACTGAATATTTTCATATGCTTTGTTTTCGTAAACAAAAAATAAGTCAAAATTGTCAGAATATTAGAGAACAAGCAAAAATAGTGCGCTTATTACACGTTTCTTATTTTGATTGCCTAATTATCAAATAAAAATATATGCTTCAACTTAAAGTACTATAAAATATAAAATAAATATTAAAATAGCTACATCGGCTTTCATACAATTTTAATCAGCTTTCAGTAATCTGTAACTTTCATTTGCATATAAGATTTTTTCACAGCAGGAATTAGAAGCGAAGAAACAAATGATTAAGTTAATGTGGGATTTTATATCGCAATAAAATGTTCTTGGAAGATATTTTGGAATTTTGAGTCTTACTGATGTCTTCATTATTGACACTAATTCATTTTAAAGATGTTTACAATTGAAAATTAGATAAAACTTGTTTCGTTTTGAATGTTTATAGTTTAAAATTATAAAACTTTCAAGATCTTTTTCAAATATATCTTGAAGACTTGCGATTGAAGATCCTGCATTTTCTACGTGTATAATTTAAATAGTGTGGAATTTTCTTTTAAGTAGTTCAATTCTAACGATTTACAATATTGAAAACTCTTCTATTTTAAACAATCCTAAATTTTGATGACTTCGAAGATCAAAAGTCAAGTTTTCATTTTTAAATGTTCCAAATCGAAGAAATTTCGAATTTAAATCATCAAAATTTCAGCTTTTTAAATTGTAGAACTTGAAACTTGCATAATTTTTAATTGTAATTATCATTGTATACCAACTTTCGAGTGCATCAGGTCGAAAAAATACATCTTTCTCGAGGATTTTAAGTATGAAATGAAGATTGGCCTCACTCAAGCCATTTTTCCCATGACTCGTAATTGTACAACAATTTTCGAGTGCACCAGGTCAAAATATACATCTTCTTTGAGGTTATTAAGTTCTAAATGAAGACTAACTGCACCTAACACATTCTTCTCATGATGTGTCATTATACAACAACTTAAAGTACATTCATCTTTTCATTTATGTATTTTTAGATTCTCATCATAATGAGAAGGTATCAGTGGCGTAGCGAGGATTTCCTAAAGGGAGGGAGGGGTGCGAAAGGCTGAACAAAAAGTAATTTACTACTTACAGGGAACATTTAGGATAATTTAAGACATAAAATTTATGAATGTCATGTCTATCATCCTTGCCGAAAAAATTGTTTTAAAATTATGAAAATGCTACATTATTACGCACATCCATTGGACTTTCCTAACATATTTTCAATCATCCATTAATTAAGACCATATTAGAGCTATTCGGTTCTATATAAGGGGCAAACTATATTCCAAGAGACAGTTATTGGTGGGGGAGGGGAGGTGTCAAAAATCCCCGATTGTTCACGATGGGTGCCGGGGGTTCTAGCCAAAATCCACGTGGACGCATGTTCTTCTGCACCTGCGGATTTCTTTTAAGAAAAAACATGAGAAAATAGAAAATTTGAACTACTTTTTGTTTGGACCTCATTACTTGTATAATTAGGCTTTTTTAAAGAAAAAATTGTTCTCGTGGTACATGGACAGCCTCCAAAAGCGCGCTCGTTCATATCAGACCGATTAAAGAAGAATCTAGGGTTTGAAACGAATTATTGTATTTTATTATATATATATATATATATATATATATAATGTTATTCCTATTACAAAAGTTATTGTTAAAATTTTTACTTAATATTACACCCGCAGTATAATAATACCGTAAGTGGGCGGTTAGGTAAATATTCCTGTTCTACGGAAGGGGGGGGGGGGGGTGACACCCAAAACCCCTCCCCTGGCTACGCCACTGGAAGGTATTGATTCTATGTGAAAAATTACTTTCGCGAATCCCATCAAATGTCGACGTTTTGAAGGTCCCTAAGTCAGAAGAAATAGTTTTTACGTCGGTGTCTGTCTGTCTGTCGTCGTTGTTGTCTGTTTACCGGATAACATTTAAAATACTCATCGGATTGGATTGTGCTTTGGCACCCAGCTTCAAATTGCCAAAAAGAATGATCGAGTTCGTTAACCAACTATTTTGGATTTGGACCTTATAGGTCCTGTAAATTCGTTCCATATCTTCCAAAATTCTAGGAAATTCTTTAACCCCCCATGCAAAATGTTTTAAATCCTTTAAAAGCCTTAAAAATTCTTTGCAAATTTTTCAATCTGTTGAATACATATAAATAACCTAAGCCATTTTAATTATTTTAAAATCTTTTAAAATCCATCGAAACTTTTGAAACTTCTTGAAAATTCCTTGGACTATTTTAAGATTTTCTAAAATATTTAAAGCACTTTGAAATCCTAAGAAATACTTCACTTCTCGTGAATAAATTCTTTAAAATCCACTAAAAGATTATAAAATCCCGTGAAATTCTATGATATTATTTCCTGGAATCCTCGAAAAACTATTCGAATACCTTGAGAGCTTTAAAATCTCTTAAAATCATTGAAATCCACGTAAATCTTAAAAAATTCTGTGAAATCTTTTAAAATATCTTAAAACCTTATACGTTCTATAAAATCATTTCATATCTTCCGAAAGTCCCGAAAATTCTCTACCCTACGAAAGCTCTCACTTCTTGTGAACGAATTCTTTTAAATTCATTAAAATATTAAAATCCCTGAACATTTTTTAATCTCTTTAAATCGCTTGAAAATGCCTTGAAATCTTTTAAAGTATCCTAAAATATTTCAAAGTCTTTGAAATCCTTTCAAACTATCGAAATGAATAAAAAATTTCTGGGAATCGTTTAAAATTTCCTAAAATATTTTAAATCCTTTGAAATCCCATTATATTACTGAAAACAATTAAAAATTACTTTATAGTGTTTTAAAATAGCCTAAAATATTTCAAACGCTTTGAAATCCCTTCAAAATAATGAAATTTATTAATAATTCCTTGGAATCTTTTAAAATTCCATAATATATTTTAAATTAAAAGATCTTGAAAATGCCTCAGAAGTTTTAAAAATACCCTAACATCTTAAAAATCCCTTCAAATTATTGAAATCTATGAAAAGTTTCTCGGAATATTTAAAAATGCCTTGAAACATTTCAAAAGAATTCATGACAATTCAGAAATAGTTATGGAACTTGATAAGGTTATATAAATCAAGAAAGAGTGGATAAATGTATAATAGAAATATATTTGAACATAAGTATAATACAGTATTAGCTTGCTGATCCAGATCCGCACGCTGGCAGCGTTACATTGCAACTGAAGTAACTGAACTACGAAGCCATGGATCTATGGGCATTTTCAAAAACTGTGACTCATACAATTCTAGACTCTTCGAGAGACAGACCCTTTCAATGACTCTACCTCTACGCTCCGTACCTGCATCCATTTATTTCTGGAAAGTTCCAGGCCATCCTAAAACCCTACTTACTTCGGCACTCAAGAAACTAGCTACAATAGTCGAGTAGATGTAAAGATTTCTAAAAGTATGAATTACTTCAACAGAACTGAATTGAATAGTGATTAACCCATGAGTTAATTTATTGAAAGAAGGTGACTAATGTGATATTTTAATTTAAAACAGTGACTAAAAAGTGATTTGAGTAGAAGGGACTAATAGTGATTGTGTAGCAACCCTGATTATTTTGATGTGTAAACATCTTAGACCTCGATATGGAAGTCGCGCCTGATTCGAATGAAACCACGATTGCATAGTGTAACGCAGGCCTGTCACACACACGTTGTGTCCTATGACACAGACCGGAGGCTCGCTGTTCTTCACCCACAGAAAGGAGCCCTTGAGTCTCTCTTTGCCCATCTCTCTCTCTCCTTTTCCATCTCTCACTCCTTCTCCATTTCTCTCTCCATCTCTCTCTCTCTCTCTCTCTCTCTCTCTCTCTCTCTCTCTCTCTCTCTCTTTCTCTCTCCTCTCTCTCTCTCCTTCTCCACATCCCCCCCTCTCTCTCTCTCTCGCATTTTGAATTAATATTAAATTCTGTAGAGTTTAATTTAGTGCACGATAAAATATACCGGAAAAGAAAATTGAAATCCGGCATATTTTGCCGGACTAGAATACTTGATCTTATATTATCTTAAAATCGTGGAAAATTATTGTTTTCTGGATATAAGTGATAGAATTTATTAATCTTCTTCAGGAA
>CAKNXH010049563.1:3480-17900 GCA_932178445.1 Andricus quercusramuli
CATTAGGAAATAGTGAAATATAAAACTATGCTAATAAACAATGCAGGTTTAATGTCGACATATTCTGCCTAGTTATTATTAACAGTTTTATTTGCCACTATTTCTCAATACATGCACTTTGAACATAGCCAATCATTGTTTGAAAGGGTGTACGGCAACAATTATAACTATAATGCTATTAACTACAGAAAATTATAAAAATATCTTTCAAAAGATTCGACAAAAAGCGACCATAATGATAAAAAAAAGAAAGTGAAAGAAAAAAAAGAAAAGGATACAGAAAAAATAATTGTATATAAAAAATGGAAAAAATGCAGATTTAAAAAAAAAGAAAAAAAAAGAAAAAAAAGAGAAAAAAAGAAAAAAAAGAAGAAAAAAATGAAAAAATGAAAAAAAGACAAAGCACAAAAAGAGACAAAAAGATAAAGAAAAAATAATTGAAAAAAAAATGTAATTAGACAAAACAGACAAAGCACAAAAAGAGAAAAAAAAATAAAGGAAATGATGACAAGAATAATGCATACAATGAATTATTTAAGAATCCAGAAAAAGACTTCAAATTGTATCAGAATTCTATGATTTTAAAATGTATTATAGTATTTTATAGGGTTTTGTAGCATCTACTACTAGGAAAAGAATCTCAAGTCGAATCTTCAACATGGAGGTGCAAAACATTGGCTGAAATTAAGAAAAAAATCCTTGGAATTGTCAATATTATAAACAAGGATCATTTCTCCCTTGAACTTTGATAGAAGAAGACATAACTCTATTCTTCTTAATCTTGTTGAGTGTTTATTTAGGAAACCTCACAATCATTTAACATAAAAAGAAATTACCCGAAACTAATATTTATTGTATTCTGTAGATTCTTTGTCATTATTTCCTTATGCATAGGGTTATTGGTACAATGGTTGTCCGTCCCATAATAATTGGCCATTTCTTTCAAATGTAAATATATTAGGAAATGGTGAAATATCAAGCTATGCTAGTAAATAGCGCAGGATTGTTACTAAAATATTCTGTCTATTTATTAACCATTTTTTTCTCCCACTAGTTCTTAATATATATATCTTAAACGTAGTCAATCATTAGTTGAGAGGGAGAGTTGCAATAGTTGCAGCTATAATGCCATTAACCAACAAAAAAATTTATACATCTAAGAAAGAGACAAAGAAGACAATATCAGTAATAAAAAAGAAATTGAAAGAATAAAAAAGCAAGGAAAATATAATGGAAGGCGAAAAATGAAAATTACAATTAAATTTTAAGAGTAAAAAAATTGGTGGATTATATGATCATCAGATGGACTCGAAGAATCATGCAACTTTGATTTAGAAGATCCGATGCTAGCTTAATAATATACGTTAAGAACTTGGTAGTCTAGGTGTTGAAATCATATTTTTCTGGGGAAATCAGGGTTAAGAATTGAAATTTGAGATACTCGGCTGGGTTATCAAAGATTCTAAGATTCATTACTATTTCAATGATTGAATCTGGTAGTCTATGTGTTTAAATCACATCTGCCTCTGGGAAGTAGGGTTAAGAATCGACATTTGAGATACCAGAATAGGTTATCAAAGGATTTTACTATTTGAATGTTTGAACCTGTTAGTATAGGTTTTGAAATCAGATCTTCCTCAGCAATGTAGGGTTAGGAACTGAAAATTGAGAAACCCGTGTGCTTTTTCAAAGGTCTTACTGCTTCAATGTTTGAACCTGGTAGTCTTGATGTTGAAATCACATCTTCCTCAGAGAAGTGGGTTTAAGATTTGAAAACTGAAAAACCTTTATGGTTTTTGAAAGGTATAACTGTTTTGATGTTTGAACCTGGTAGTCTAGGTTCTGAAATCACATCTTCCTCAGCAAAAAAAAGTTAGGAACTGAAAATTGAGAAACCCGTGTGCTTTTTTAAGGTCCTACTGCTTCAATGTTCAAACCTGGTGGTCTAGGTGTTGAAATCACATCTTCTTCAGAGAAGTGGGGTTAAGAATTGAAAATTGAAAAACCTTTATGGTTTTTAAAAGATATAACTGTTCTGATGTTTGAACCTGCTATTCTAGGTATTAAAATCACATTTCGCTCGGGGAAGTATGGTTAAGAATCGACATTTGAGATACCCGGATAGGTTATCAAAGGATTTAACTATTTCAATGTTTGAACCTGGTAGTCTAGGTTATGAAATCACATCTTCCTCAGCAAAGTAGGGTTTGGAACTGAAAATTGAGAAACCCGTGTGCTTTTTTAAGGTCTTACTGCTTCAATGTTCAAACCTGGTGGTCTAAGTGTTGAAATCACATCTTCATCAGAGAAGTGGGGTTAAGATTTGAAAATTGAAAAACCTGTATGGTTTTTAAAAGGTATAACTGTTTTAATATTTGAACCTTGTAGTCTAGGTTTTGAAATCACATCTTCCTTAGAAAAGTAAGGTTGGGAACTGAAAATTGAGAAATCCATGTGCTTTTTCAAAAGTCTTACTGCTTTAATGTTTAAACCTGGTGGTCTAAATGTTGAAATCACATCTTCCTCAGAGAAGTGGGGTTAAGAATTAAAAATTGAAAAACCTGTATGGTTTTTGAAACGTATAACTGTTTTGATGTTTGAACCTGGTAGTTTAGGTTTTGAAATCACATCTTCCTCAGGGGAGTAGGGTTAGGAACTGAAAATTGAATAACCTGTATGGTTTTTGAAAGGTATAACTGTTCTTTGGTTATCGTTGTTGTGTTTCTTAAATTGATCAGCAGCATCTAGGAAGGCGCTGAATTTGATTATCGTTCTCCTCTTCTCACTTTGGCATCGTTAATATCCGTGATAAAAGAAGATCTATCCTCTTTACTGAAAGAATCTTCATTCTGGTTGAATCATTGTGGTTCATCTCGCCTCTAAGCAGTGGTTTGAGCGTTTGATCCGTTTGTGAATATTCAGGAATGGCGTAAGTAAATTTATTTTCTACTTAGCATTATGGAAACCTATATTTATTGTCGATCGCTTGCCGATGACTGTAGGAATTTTGAATTTCTAAAAATACTCAAATAATACGTTTCACTGAAGAATATACGTTCAAAATTTGAAACATCATTGAATACAGTACAAGTCCGATAAGTTGCCGCCCGATAAGTGCACACTCCCCTTAAAACGTCATCACACGCACGGCACGCATACTAATTGTGGTTCTCCTACTACGTGTGCAATATTTTCTTATGATTTGCGCATCATTCTTACGCATGCGCACACCTAATATCGTGCTTTCAGAGGGGGCATCCGATAAGTCCGCAATTCCTGGAATTTTCCGCCCCTACAGCCCCGAAATTAGAAACTTATCGGACTTCTATACTGTAAATACTAATTTTTGAAAAATATTCTAAGAAAATAGTCTCAAGCAAACTATCTTCTGCAATTTCTCAGTCAACATTAAACAATACTAATTGAATTGTGTGATTTTACAGCAGTTGAAGTATCCCTTGTTTTTGTGATTGGATGAAAATTGATCTTATTTTGAAATCGTAAGTCTTCATTATCAACTATGGGAAGATCTGTGCATCAACGTTCTGACGATACTATCCAAGAAAACCATAGAGCACAGCGAACAAAATAAAGTGAATTTTTTGCAGCCATTGATTTTCAATTATCATGTAACACTTTGAAGTTTATGTTGTAATTCAATTTTGCATTGTAATAATAACTAAAGTGACGTATTGTGATACTTACCATGGATGTACATTAAAAATGCGCTCATTTCTGTAAAAATTCTGTAGAGGAAAAAACAGTAATATTGTACACGTTTATGTTCAAAATACGTAAAATACCTCTTAATCTCATGCGAAAGTCCGAAACTTTCTCACAACATATTTATAACGTCGTATTTATTGTTTCTGTATGAATTTATAATTGAAGAACAATAAAAGGAAATAAATTAATGTACGAAATGCATTCTTTAATGTAGAATTATTTTGAAAGTAGCATTAAGATACTTTCATGATAGAATATTTCAGGAGCGTACCAGGGATACACTTTAGGTGCCTTCAAAACAGCAATCCGCCAAAATTTTCCGCAAATGTTGCAGACAGTTTTAAGTCAATGTTCCAACAATATTGCATGGGAACATTCTGAGTTCTTTTGAGGAAATATTCTAGCAATAATCCACTAAAACATTGTAAATAATTTTAGGAAAATATTCCAGCAATATTCCACAGGAATATTCTAGATACTTTCAATCTAATATGTCGGCAATATGGATAGGAAATATTCCTTCAATGTTCTATGGCAATATTCCTAAAGTGGGACATTTATATATTCCTTCAATATTACTGAAATATTCCGCTGCAATATTTCAAAAGTTTCAAAGGAATATTCCTGTAATATTGAAGGAATATAGCATATAATACTTATCGATGACGTGCGCTGAAGGCGACATCAAACGCATCGTCATTCAGTAGCAGTTCATAGGCTTTATCCGTCGACGATGCGTTTGAAGTCGCCTTCAGCCCACGTTATCGATAAGTATAATATTTTTTTAAAGTTTTTAATGTTGCAACAAAAACTATTGAGATTACTCCGTGACCTTTTAACGCAAAATTTCACGTAGAATCCGAATTTTAACAAGTGAAATGTTCATCTTCCTTTTTTAATGAGTTTTTCTTGCATGATACGGAGAGGATACGATGTGGATACTATAAGGATACGCTGTAGCGTATCCGCTCCGTTCGTTCGGTCCGCCAGGGTTTATTTAGCAAAGAAGAGGAGGAATAGGAATCTGTATTTAGTAGAGATGTTGATGAACTTCGAAAAATATTTGTCCTGATGAGGAAAACATTATGTTTTCGAAACGTTGGCTGCAGAATAAAGGATTCAACAACTAAGCTCCTTTTTTATTTGGTCTGAAGTATGTCAAAAACAATATCTATTATATATTATCATTAATCTAATAAATCAGTTATTATTAAAATATATTTTATAAGTGCTCCCAAAACTGTGTAAACTACTGTTGGAAAATTCAAAATGAAAATATATTTTATCTTATTTATTTATACACGTACATTATTTGCCATTTGTTTAACTAAAATATAATTAATTATTCCGACGTTAAGTCAGGTTACGTACCCGGTAAGAAGCCTTGCATTAAAAAGTATTAGAAATTTGGAATCCCTAAGAATGCCTTTTCTGTCCTTCGTTTTTTAATCCTCATGAGGCGGCGAAAATAATAAGATTGCAATCCCTTTAAAAGCCAATCGGAGCTGGCAAACGTAACCTCAAATAAACTAAAAAGACAATTGTCGTTTGAAGCATTAGAATGCGCTCTAAAAGCAAGAAATTTGCAAAATCTAGTAGGGTTATTCGCAAAAATACATCTCTTTATCGTAAAATATTGGATTTGTTTAAACATTATCAATTACAAAAATATAAAATGATGATAAAAAATTCAAAAAATTCTTTTTCACCATAGCCATCTGTGTGGAAATTAATCCTGACGTCGTAAAATGACCGATGCTATATTTTAAAAAGTTTTGACTTCATTATTATTCGAAAAACAGAAAATTCGAAAAAAGATAAAAATTTTTATATTTCGCGGTTGCTTCGCGGTATCCAAAATTATTCAGAAAAATATCATCGCCGCTGGGTATAGAAAGGGATACAATTTAAGAGATAACTTCTACTGTTGTGGAGATTCAAAACGGGAGGACAGAAAGGGGATCCAGAAGTATTCACTATTTGTTACGTTACCACTAGGTACATAAAATTTTCCAATACTTTTTAATGCAAGCCTTCTTACCGGGTACTTTTGCTATAAGATCTGTCACAAACTTGTAAACATTTGACACCCCTGGCGGACCGGCCGAACGCAAACATTACGCTACAGCGTAACGGTAAAGTAATGCTAAAGTAATGGTAAAGTAATATGGCATTATAATTAATAAAGGAAACAAAATTAATATGTAAACTGTTGCAATTATAATAAAACGTTGAAATTTACGTTCAACGGTCATGCCGCAATTGCAACAAGTTGCTTTTGCAGCATTAAAAAATAAAAAAACATAGTGACCGTCATTGCAGTCGGGCCCCTGCATATTGGCAACCCGCTAACGTGGCTTTAAGTGGGTTGCCAGTCTGCAGGGACCCGACTTGAATAACAGCCACTTTGTTTTTTTATTTTTTAACGCTGAGAAAGCAACTTGTTGCAATTACGGCATGACCATTTAATGTAAATTTTAACGTTTTATTATAATTGCAACAATTTACATATTAATTTTGTTTCCTTTATTAATTATAATGCCATATTACTTTAGCATTACTTTACCATTACTTTACCGTTACGCTGTAGCGTAATGTTTGCGTTCGGCCGGTCCGGCAGGGACCTGGCGCCGAAAACTTTTAGTTACCAAAAGTACGAAAAGTAACTAGATGTCCGGTCAAATAACTGTGTGTATATAGTTAAAAGTTTGTCATAAGGACAACCGCAGGATTTCGCCGGGAGCGGGTGCTAATCTAAAAAAAATTGCACCCGCTCCCAGCGAAATCGCGGTAAAATTTCAGCTGTAACCACGTCTCACGACCGTGAGATGGGTGGTTACAGTCTGCGCGAACTCAATACGATGATCCGGTGAAAGTCTCGTGCACCCTGAGGACACGGAGCGACCCAAGGACGACCGCCTTCTGCATTCTCCCTGCAAGTGTCTCAGCATTTTGTTGACACGCAGGGATGCTTTTCAGGCTATTAACAAGTGAAACCTTGGCACCTCCAAGAGCGCCAATGATCAGGACGATTAGCTTAATAGAATATTCCGGGTATAACCGTCGCAACTCCCTCATAAGGTCTTTATACCTTTCTTTCTTTTCTTTCTCCTTCGCTGTGACGTTTTTGTCCGCTGGTGCCGAAAATTCGATAACGAACATGTTTCGTTTCTCGAAGTCAAGAAGAACCATGTCAGGCCTCGAGTGCGCAATAGAAACAATTGTCGAGAATATGAAGTTCCAATATATGCGGCACTTCTCATTCTCGACAATTGACTCTATTTCTCTAGGGGCGTTCAGCGGAGAGGTATTTGGGCTAATGCCGTAAGAGTGACAGAGATGGTAATAAAGCACTCTCAGTGCCGCATTGTGCCTTTGGATGTAGGTTGTTCCCGTATGAGCTGGACAACTAGATAGTATGTGTCCCAGATGCTCGGGGTGTTCATGACACGCTCTGCAGCTATCATCGGGAATATCTTGGCTCAAAATGTGGCGACGGTATGCTAGAGTGGAAATGACACCATCTTGACATGCCAAAATGAAGCCCTCTATGCCCGACTTCAATCCGGGTGATCTAAGGAAAGCAAACGTCAGCTCATACGACATCGACTGATCTTCCACATTTTTGTGGAAGATGCCGTGCATCTTCTTGTCGAGGAGCTCTTCGCGGAAGTTTTTCTCCTGTGCTTTCTTAATCCGGGCCTTCAGAAGTGAGTATTCAAGATGGATAAGATTTGATGCATTTCGCTCACCCCTGATATTGAAGTCAAGGCCGAGTGTTTCAGCAGCCTCTTCTGCTGCTTTGTAAAGAAACGCCCCTTTGCCTACTTCTTCGTGTTTTCTGACCATTTTAAGAAGAGGATCTTGTCCATTTGCGACAATATGTGCTGTTCCCAGAATAATCCTGTTGTGAAGACATCCAAGATTCAGTATTCCACGACCACCTTGACGGCGTGAGATGTAAAGTCGTGGAACAGAAGACTTAAGGTGCATGCTTTTGTTCATGTGCATGACCTTTCGGGACCCGATATCGAGGGATCTCAGCTCGTCCTTCGTCCATGGAACTACTCCAAATGAATAGATTACTACTGGGACGGCAAGCATGTTCGTTGCAGATACTTTGTTCCTCGCCGACAGTTCGGAAGACCATATCTGTCGGAGGAGACGTTTGTATCTGCATCGGAGAGTATCCTTTATAGATGTTACGTATATATATAGTGAATGCGAATTCACTTTTATTTTGCTCTTTCAACCATGGCAGTTTTTTCTATTTTCTCTTTGAAAAATTAGAAATGCATAGAATGAACATAGGAAGAATGTCTTTACTATTAAGCTTTGTAAACTTCACGTCCAGAATTTTATACCTCAGTTTTTCAACAGATCTCCACGTTTTGAGGACCCATGAAGCTGAAAATCAAGTTTTTGTGATGACGTCTCTCTGTCTGTCCGTTCGTAAAGGCTGAATTGACATTTAACTCCGGACAGTTATTTGACCGGACATCTATCGTACTTTTGGTAACAAAAGGCTCTGTTATAGTAACCCACAGGTTACAATATATATATTGTAACCTGTGGGTTACAGTAACAGAGCCTTTCAATAGGCAAAACTCTCTACTTGCTCGAAAATAGAGTATTCTGTTGCATCACAGAGGAGCAACAGGAGAGCGCAGACTCCGAAGCCTCCCACTTGCTACTAGCACGCGAATAGTGGGAGTCGAAAGGGTAACGCTTCTATAAAAAGCGTTACGCAAGCCTAAAACGGCATTTGGGGGTGTTGCGTGGCAAACGCAACAATCTTGGGGAGTACCTCGAGGGAAGCTGGAGAACTCTCTTCTCCATCCTTGCCTAGTAACTCTCTCCAAGAACTTGGGAGAATTTGTGCTCTTAGGCTTGAGAACCTAAGTCCCCGAATCCTCTCTTTAAAGAGAAGACCCTCTAGAAGAGGACGGAAATTGCATTTCCTCACCCTGTTCACAAGAGGCTATCTTCTTGAATAGTTGTGCGTGCCATTCAAGGCTTCAACTTTCTCTTTCCTGCGGGAACACTTTTGGACTTGGAGCGCGATACTTGTATTAAAATTTTGATCTTTGAAACGGAGAAAATTCCTAAAACTAAAATAAATTAGAGAATTAAAACTATTATTTGGTGATTGACAAATTTTTAAGAGAAGTCTTGTTGACCTGAAATTATGCCAGCCTAGCAGAAGAGCGGAGCACAGTTAACTGTATGTAAACCGGTTGATGCAGTTAGCTTTTATAATTTACAGCTTTGTCTGTAAAACCTTAGCTTCTTATGGGCGGGTGGGAATTCATTCCCCAACCTGGTCAAGAAAGTGGCTAAGTCTAAAGGCTAAGTTCTGAGAATATTTCTCTGATTTTAAGGGAATTTCCACCCTGGTAATAAATCTCACGGAAAGTAAAATTCTCTTAAGAGGGCTGGGGACATGAGCTTTTGTAAGGTGATAGTTGGACAATATTTCCTTGGAAACTATAGAGAAAAATATTACTTGTGTGGTATGTCTGGATTCAGAACATAATGAGCTATTCCAATTATTTATCCAATTTTTAAAAACATTTCTTATTTTTAAAATATGCTCGGTCAAAGTTACCCTACTTTGAAGACTAATTTCTCGGCCTGTAATGATTATTTCAGAAATTTTCGAAATGCTTAGCATAGATTGACATTTTATCTACAAATTTATGTATCTAATTAAATAATTTCTCTTACATAAATATCAGAAAACATGTGCTAACAGAGTGTCTGCATTGAGCAAATTCAAGGCATGTAACTACCGATCCTGGCGGCCAAATATTGAGGAGACATTTAGGCACGCCCACGCTATTGTACTCACTACAATGATACCCCTTACCTCATCCCGGCAAGTTCTAGGGCCCACGCTAACTGTAAATCACATCTGGCACCAATCTCAAGAAAATCTTCTCAGATTCATTTCTGAATTTTCTCTTTAGCCACCAAAGCAATGTACGAAATGTTAAAGTTCCCAAAAAATTTGCCAAAAATACTTCTCTGACGTTCAACGAATCTGCATGTTTCTTGAAATTCTGATTCGAATGATATATACTTTTAGGAGTCACTTTTATCATATAAATTGAACGTAATAATCGAAAAATCAAAAGAACCCAAGTTTCCTATTCTGCCAATCGAATGCCAACAGTTATACAATGGTTATACATATTATAAAGCCGCAAGAAATCGAAATGAAGTTTGAAAGTTTGAAAATTATACTCCACTTGAATTTTCATCTAATCGAAACATTTCGTTGAGATAGTTCCGAAATATACTTCATATCCAGTGAAAATTTGCAATTGAATTCTGCATAATACTAGAAAAAAATCGTTTTGTATTGAAATCTTACTTTTTAAATGTAAAATAATAGTTTCAAACCGAGAAATCAGTCTTCAAAAGTAGGGTAACTTTGACCAAGCATATTTTGAATATCATAAATTTTTATTAAATTTTGACAAATAGTCCTTCTACCTTATTCATTCACGAATCCAGGCATACCAAATGCGCTATAGTTGTTAACAATCGTTGTACATATTATAGCGCCGCAAGAAGTTGAAACACAAAGTTTGAAATGTTGAAAATACTCTAGCTGTATTTTCGTCTAATCGAAACATTTCATTGGGATAGTTTCACAATATATTCGATATTTAATGTGAATTTGGAGTTAACTTGTTCATTATAATAGAAAAAAATCGGTTGGTATTGAAATCTTACTTTGTAAATGTAAAATAATAGTTATAAAGCAAGAAATCAGTCTTTGAAAGTAGGGTAACTTGGACAAAGAACATTTTTAATATCATCAATATTTATTGAACTTTAAGAAATATTCCTTGTACCTTATTCAATTCCGAATTTAGTGAAAATTTGGAAATAAATTCTGCATTATACTACAAAAAAAGTGTTCTGCATTGAAATCTTACTTTTTAAATGTAAAATAATAGTTTCAAACCGAGAAATTAGTCTTCAAAAGTAGGGAACTTTGACCAAACATATTTTGAATGTCATAAATTTTCATTAAATTTTGACAAATTGTACTTCTACCTTATTCATTCACGAATCCGCGCATACTACATACGCTATAGTTGTTAACAATTGTTATACATATTATAAAGCTGCAAGAAGTCGAAATAAAGTTTGAAAGTTTTAAAATGATACTTTTCTTCAATTTTCTTCTAATCGAAACATTGCATTGGGATTGTTTCACAATATAATCGATATTCAGTGAACATTTGGAATGAAATTTTGCATTATACTACAAAAAAAGCGTTTTGTATTGAAATCTTACTTTTTACTTGTAAAACAATAGTTTCAAACCGATAAATTGGTCTTAAAAAGTAGGGTAACTTTGACCAAGCATATTTTTAATGTCATTAAGATTCATTGAAATTTGAAAAATAGTCCTTCTACCTTATTCATTCACGAATCCAGGCATACCGCATACGATGTAGTTGTTAACAATGTTTATGCATTAAATATAGCTGCAAGAAGTCGAAATAAAGTTTGAAGGGTGGAAAATTATACTCTACTGGAATTTTCGTCTAATCAAAACATTTCATTGGGATGGTACTTATTCAAATTTCCATCCCTGTTGGTTTCTCTATACCCTGACTGTACTGTTGAAAATGAAATCGAAGATGAACTTACTGATATGTAAAATGTTGCTTGCTGCCACAATATTAACCCTACTTTTGAAGACTGATTCCTCGGTTCGTGACTATCATTTTACATCCACAAAGTAAGATTTCAATACAAAGCGATTTTCTTCTATTATAATGCAGAATTTATTTCCAAATGTTCACTAAATTCGGAATTAAATAAGGTACAAGAAATATTTCTTAAAGTTCAATAAATATTGATGATATTAAAAATGTTCTTTGTCAAAGTTACCCTACTTTCAAAGACTAATTTCTTCCTTTGTAACTATTATTTTACATTTACAAAGTAAGATTTCAATACAAACCGATTGTTTTCTATTATAATGAACAAATTAACTCCAAATTCACATTGAATATCGAATATATTGTGAAACTATCTCAATGAAATGCTTCGATTAGACGAAAATACAGCTAGAGTATTTTCAAAGTTTCAAAATTTGTGTTTCAACTTCTTGCGGCGTTATAATATGTACAACCATTGTTAACAACTATAGCGTATATAGCATGCCTGGATTCGTGAATGAATAAGGTAGAAGGACTATTTGTCAAATTTCAATGAATCATAATGACATTAAAAATATGCTTGGTCAAAGTTACCCTACTTTTGAAGACCAATTTATTGGTTTGAAACTACTGTTTTACAAGTAAAAAGTAAGATTTCAATACAAAACGCTTTTTCTTTTGTAGTATAATGCAAAATTTCCTTCTCAATTTTCACTAAATTCGGAATTAAATAAGGTACAAGAAATATTTCTTAAAGTTCAATAAATATTGATGGTATTAAAAATGTTCTTTGTCAAAGTTACCCTATTTTCAAAGACTGATTTCTCGGTTTGTAACAATTATTTTACATTTAAAAAGTAATATATCAATACAAAACGCTTTTCTTCTAGTATAATGCAAAATTTCATTTCCAATTTTGGATTTTTCGACTTCATAACCATTGTCAACAACTATAGCGTATTTGTGTTTCAACTTCTTGCAGCTTTATAATATGTATAACCGTTGTTAACAACCATAGCATATGTAGTATGCCTGCTTTCGTACATAAATACGGTAGAAGTACAATTTGTCAAAATTGAATAAAAATTGATGACATTCAAAAACTGCTTGGTCAAAGTTGCCCTACTTTTGAAGACTAATTTCTCGGTTTGAAACTATTATTTCTCATTTAAAAAGTGAGATTTCAATACAAAACGATTTTTTTGTAGTATAATGCAGAATTTATTTCCAAATTTTCACTAAATTCGTAAATACATAAGGTAGAAGGAATTTTTCTCAAAATTTAATAAATATCCATGATATTGAAAATATGCTTCCTCAAAGTTACCCTACTGTTGAAGACTGATTTCTCGGTTTGTATCAATTATTTTACATTTAAAAAGTAAGATATCAATACAAAACGCTTTTCTTCTAGTATAATGCAAAATTTCATTTCCAATTTTGGATTTTTCGACTTCATAACCATTGTCAACAACTATAGCGTATGTGGTATGCCTGAATTCATAAAGGAATAACGTGGAAGAGATTTTTAAACATAATTGAAAAGGAGATAAGTCTTGAGAGTAAACTGGGATCGAAAATATTGATGGATTTTTTTCAATCTTTTTTTGGCTTACTCGTAATAATATAACGAAACTAATGCAGTCCATTAAAATTGAGTTAAGAAATATTGTACACAATTTTGATTTTTCTCCGCTGTGTCTAATCTCAAACAATGGGAAGGTCGCGCCAGGCCAAAACCCGTCCGCTCGACAATCTACCCCATGCCGCAAGGTGACCGGTTTCCAGACAATGCCTGACCCAGGCCGACTGTCCCCTGATAATGACTTTATTGCAGGAAATTTTTTTCACACTTTTTTTCCGATGTACCCTTTTTTCCTGAAAATATTCCAACGGTGATTGGCTGTCGAAATTTTTTTTTCACTAACAAGCTCCATCCTTTAGGGCGTGCTTATCATATTTCTATCTCTCTCGCACACTCAACTCAGAATTCCCACGGGTGTGCCCAGCCCTCTTAACTGGAAAAATCCAGATATCGAAATTTCTTACATTGATTTTGTACAACCCTTACACCTCTATTTCGAGCAGGTAGGAGTTACACCGGTGGCCCGAGAGCGATTCGACGTAGGCCTTTTTATTTTACCAAGCGTAGGAAGAGAAGAGTCCCAGGGACCACTCTTACCTGATTTACAATTTTATGAACATTGAATAGCCGATAATTAGGCACATTATATTAAAAATAAAAGCATCGTAAAACTCATTTACCTAATAGATTGCCAAAGTGCATTAATAGAGTAAGTTGTCATTCGGGTCTTTGCTTTGCAGACACCGGTAGAATTATAAGATTTTCAATATTGAGAAAGTAAAGGCAAAAAGGCCCACAGCAAAACCTACGCCCGTAATTTCGGTCAAACGGTCTCTGCACAGAAAAGAATCCTGTCTGCTAAAGAAGCGAATTGATTTATTTTTAAGGAAAATTAACAAGAAAAATTATACAAAAATAATAATAGGTTAGTTTCATTACATTTTCATGTTGTATTTCGAATAAGAAAAACTCAAGAGAGTTTGTTGCGGTTGAACGCATATAAGAATACTTCTTTTTACAAAATTCCAAAGATTTCATTTTTAGGATTTAGATTATAAGAGCGCATCCTGCCACCAAATATACAAAGGCATTATTAAAGTTTTATTTTATTCGATGTTAAATCATAAAATTTAAGATAGCTCAGTGTCAGGGATCACTTGTAAATATAGCCAGAATAGGATTTAGTGAATAAACACCTGTCTACACGGAGAGAAATCTGTTGCGAGTATCGCATCGGATGCTATTGCTCTTGTCGCAAGCGAGTGTTCGATGCAGATAATGTAAAAGAAGATTGCAATCATCGGTCGGCAACCGTGCTGCCTTAGTACCAAAGTGTCCAATGCGAAAAGGGCATGCGCACTGACGCGCCGAACGCATCAATACTTCCATGCTGAAAACGCACGGAGTAGTCGGTGCGAAAATAG
>CAKNXH010049568.1:0-16404 GCA_932178445.1 Andricus quercusramuli
CGTCTACTTCGTTAAAAGTTCAGTGGTTTGGTTAGAGATCACATGTTTATTGGAAAATTCATCTCTTTGGTTCAAAATTTAACGATTTTCTTTCAAATTCAGTTTTTTGACCGGGGAGGGGGAGGGGGTGGAAATTTCAAATATGTTGTTAAAAAAATCCACTATTTTGTTGAAAATTAACTTTTTTGTTGGAAATCTGTTCTTTTGGCTCGAAATTTCATTTCTTCTAGTAAAGAAATGTCATATTTTTTGGTTAAAAATACAATTGTTTGGTTCAAAAATGTTACTGGAAAATCCTACTTCAATTAATGCCTATTCCTTTTTAAATTAAGATTTTATGAATTATCATCTTGTGGGCACGCTATATTCCATGCATGTTCCAGGAATATTCCAGTGGGAAATTGGGAATATTGCCGTGGAATATTGCTTCCACTTTTCAGGAACATTCAAATGTCCTACGTTGGCAATATTGCCGTGTAATGTGGCATGAATGTTCCTAGAGAATATTGTCGGAATATTGCCCTAAATGTGTTTTTAATATTCCTGTCGAACTTTGTCTGAACATAGCGTTGAATGTTCCCTGAATGTTTCTGTGGAATGTAGCCCGAATATTGTCATGCAAGTGTGCAGAATGTTCCGGTCGAATATTGAGGCAATATTTACAACAATTTTCCAAAAATTCTGTTGAAATTTGCTGGAAAACTCCTTTGAAAGTGTCAAGAAAGTTTCAGTGAAATATCACTAGCGCATTGTCTTGAAAGAATAAAGTATAACCTCTATTTGAAAGAATTAAGAAATTTCTTTGAAACCGTGCTTGGCCATTTTTTTATTATTTCTCCTTGCACACAACACAACTTGAAATAGTAAAATTGATTTTGCGACCAGATACAAGTGTTTATACTAAATTTTTATTAATGTGCATTAAACATCTGTTTAAAACATCTCTATTACGTCAGAATTTTGAAGAAAACGTGGTCAAAAAGTTCGAATGTCTAACTTAACATGGAACATTTTAATCTTTATTTAAAAATGACAAAGATCTAAGCTTGAAATAGAAAAAACCATTTTTTTTAAAGGACCATTTTCGTTAACTTGAATCTTCTTCACGTTCGTCTTCTTCAGATTCTCCTTCAATTTCCTCTTCCATATCTTGGTCGTCCATTTCATCAAATAAGTTTCCGTCTTCTTTGTTTTGTTTCTTGCTTTAAAATGTGAAAAAAATTAAAACATAGAACGAATCCATTTCTAATCAGGGAGACTCGCTATCTTTAAGTCGTGAGCGACGTAAAATAACACAAACAAAGTAAGCGGTACAACTTTTCAAAGCGACGAAACTCCTTTCTTAATACTTTTGCGAACCTTTCGTTGTTGATGAGAAAAATTCGAAAATTTAATTGGATACAAAATCAATTCTCTTGGCCACAAAAACGTTTTGGCCCGCTGAAAGCTTATAAGAAATGTTCTTGATAATAGTAGACATTTAATTTTTTTAATTGGCAAGAAATATAAAATGAAACAAATCCAAATTTAAAGCTTAGCTTCCAAGTTTTTTCATCATTTTTTCGACCGTCGTTATAAATACATTTTCGATAAATGAGTGTCTTCGGTCTTACGGATGTGCAATCGATGTTTGACACGTAAAATCGCTTTTCTGCTCTTTACTTAAGACCCTACGACCGAAGAAACCCCTTTATCGAAATTCGGCTCATCAAGAAATATGAAGGCGGGTTAGAAAGAAAATAAGCTTAATTTGTATTTTCAAACAAAGTTTTTGAAATTTTCCGATGCATCTCAAAATGTGATGGCAAAGCTCATTCGAATCGGTAGAGTAAATCTTAATATCTCAGTCGAGTACGTCGAATATTATAGATCTATGAACACTAGAGAAGCATATAAATAATACTAATATGTAATAAACTTACAATTCTCTGGTGTATCTTTTTTTGCACCAGTCAACCAATTGGAGGTAATTCTTTTAATTTCCACTTCTGTGGCTTTTGATCTTCTCTCTCTAATAACAGCTGAATAAGAGGACTTTTTATTTTAATAATTCTCGATACCGCAAATTTTATTTCTCCGAGGGTGCAACTTTTTCTACGACCCCCACCCCTCCCTTTCCATCTCTTATAAGGAATGATTTCTAGATGTCCGCCTCCGATTTTCTTCGATCTTAGATATATGTTAGGGGATCAAAAAATAAGAAATACTGTTCTGTAAATCATTTCGAACTGTTGGGTCATAATTACAGAACTGATAATAAGTACTAAAAATCGGTCCCGTAAAAGTTCAAAATGATTATTACGAATAAGTTGAAGAGAAACTACATCTGTGCTGTGAGAACCACGGTTCTCGGTCGCTTAAAATTACAGAACTCTACTGTGTTTTGGAATGGCGGCGCGCTACACATGTGTGTGTCGCAAACACATATGCGATACGGCAGTAGCGTTGCGTCGGTGTGTGTCACTGATGTGCGTCCCGGCATCGCATCAGCGAGATTCAATAAATAATCAATAATCAAAATTACAAAAACAAAAAATCAATGGAATCACCATGTACATTTCGCATTGGTCCCAGTTTTTTTTTCATATCTTAAAATAATTACTTTGAAAATTGATCAACAATTGCTCACGTGAGGTTTTAAAATTGTGTACGACTTTGGGAACGAAGCTAGCTCTCGTTATTCAACATAGCGTTGTATCTAAATTTAAAATATTTTTAAATTTAATTTTCTTGACAAAAAATCTCATTAATTAAAAATTTACTGAGAAAAGTGCTTCATTAATGAGTTCTGTAAATGAGGTGACTTCCTAAAACCAAAAATGTATAATAGTTCGTTATTTTGACATCGTCGAAGCATGAAAATGCTTGAACGTTTTAAATAATTTATTTAAATTGTTTTCAACCTTTACAGCACAAAATAAACAATTTTACTGATGTAAGAAAAATAAAGTTATCGCATAGTAGTTAGACTTAATTTTGTCAGTAGTGTATGGAAGTAGTTTTGGAAGGAGTAGACTTACACAATTTCAGTAAAATGTTAATACAATTGACAGGATTATTAGATGAGAAACTGTTTTAATATTGAAATAAGCTATATATCCCAGATTTCTTCTATTTTTCTTCTTCAGAGTTATTCATCCCGAAAAATATTAGAAACCCACATAGAATTAGTGAAATAGAATTAGTGAAATAGAATTAGTGAATAAAAATCTGATAAAATTCATAGAATTTGAGGTGAATTTAAAAACCTTCAAATTGAATTTAAAAAATTGAAAATTTAAATAAAATCCATTGAATTCAGTGGTTTTGAAAAAAAACTAAGAAATTGGTGTAGATCTGAATTTAATAATGTCGTTAACCCTTGGAATCTTTGTTTTATTTTTTTTAAAGAAAAGTCACTAAAGTGATATATTATAATATTAAATGAATGAATATAATATTCAATGAATGAAATGTTATAAAAATCTTGAAAGTTAGGTTTCGGATTATGTTGCACGTAGCAAGTCTTACTTTGTGAATGTAAAAAATAATCTGCTTTTCGTAATAATTTTATGTACATTCAAAACACTTGTGACATTTATATTTAATTTACTGGAATATTTTTCGCTGTCATTAGAGGAGCTTCTTTAAATCATATACAGTGTTCTCGAATCAAATAAGATTTTCTGTGAAATCTATAGAAGAATGTATCCTTCACCTACCTGGAGAATAAACCTAGTTTTTTTTCTCTACAGAAAGGTTAATTAATGCGCGCATATAGTGGATTTTTCCAGTATTATTTATTCAATGGGTTTAAGTACGTATTTTTATAAATGTATTAACAAGAGTTTTGCATACAAAATTTGTTCTATTTCATATCTTAAACCTTTTGGAAAGTAGAGGAATTGGTTTTAACTGATTTTTAAATTCAGTGTCTTGATACGCTACTTTCTAAAAATCATTTCCAATTCCCAAAAATTAAATTTTTTGTATTAAAAATATTTTCGAAACTGGAAATTAAATTTCAGTTCAAGTAAAATAATAATGATTGTTGTCTTAATCTGTAAACTGAATTTTCTTTTATTCAACACAAATATATTTTTTTACAAGTCCATTACTATAGAAAGAAATATATTTTTAGATTAAAAATGGATCCTGCTATACTGAACATTAATAGAAACTTTTATAATTATATCGTCTCACATTTAAACTTTTGAAATTAAAACATTTAATGCATGATTTATTATGATTAAGTTTAAAATTAAACAATCTTTTAAAAGAATTCAATTTTTTAAGTTTACAATTTCAAATTTAAAAAGTGTAAAATTCGGAATTATAAAATCAGGGTGTTGTAATAACCATATTTATAACCTGGGTCCCGTAATACAAAGTAACGAGAACGTATAACGTATCAACGTGGATAGGTGGAAAGGGAAGAGGTGGAAAAATGGCAATTGCCGAAAAGACCAGGCAGAAGCTCTAGGGTGGCCTCGGGGTTCGCGAATCACACGCAACACGGCGAACCGGAAGAGAGAGAAAACAGTCTTGGAGAGTTGAGATGATATTGTATTATAAATTGGACTTGAGAATTGGTTGTATGTAATGTTTAAAGGTGTGAATGATTAATTTAATAGGTACTTTCGACGAGGCGAATAACTATATAGAATCTTTACGGAATCTCGAGCGGATAATTTATATTCTCGGAATCTAAGGATTCAAGAATATAAATATTAAGGACTCAGATTCGAATGTCATAGTAGGGGTTTATAAGTTAACTTAGAGAAAGCGATTGGATAATGAATGAAAATTGAATGGTAACCATTGTGCATAATATTGTTGTAAGAACTGAATTTTTAAAGAAACTGCTTGTGGTTTACATTATACCATAATCTGATTTTTCCTTTCATCTCTTGAGTTTTACTTAATGCAAGGCATGACAACGCGCACACCCCCTGTAAATAAAACACTACAAATGGCACCCAACGATGAAAATGTAGATTCAGAAAGGAAAGATCAAGACAATGATTTGGTAGACATAGAATTTGACGATAAGGGTATGGAAAATTGTGATTCATCGCGTATTGAGATGTTACGAAAACAGGAAAGGTCGATCACTAACGATAATAACAGGTTCCGAGGCAGGGATAAACAGAGTAATTGGAATAGTATGAACGAAAATAATGACAAATCTGAGTGCGGTGAGCATGTTGATGAGGTCAAGCAGATGCTAAATGTAATAGTGGAAACTTTCAAAGGTATAAGTGAAAGTGTAAATAGAACGAAGACCATGGGTAATTCAAAAGTTAAAGTTGATATTGAAATGCCAAAATTTTATGACGAATATGAGAATAATCCGGTTGAATTTATTGAGGACCTAGAACAGTATTTGCAGATGAAAAGCGTTCCAAATGATCAAGAAAAATTTATTATAAAATGTGCTCGAAAAGGAAGAGCAAGATCCTGGTTTTTTGCGAATTAGCATTTGTGGGGTTGTTACGAGGATTTTAAAAATGCATTTTTTGGGGAATTCTTCTCGATAGAGTACAGGGCTGAAAAAGAGAAGGAATGGAGGGAAAGAAAATACTCTCGACGGGACGGAAATTTAGTTAGCTACTTTTATCAACAAATTAGGGAAGCGAATTATTTAGACCCACCATTACCCGAATATACACGTAATTATCTGATAATAAGACAACTCCCACTACGAGTCCAGGATATTTTAGCAGCCTCTAATTTTGAACAGACTTCTCATATCGTGAGAACATTGTCATGGTTAGATGGAACCGAAAGAATTGTAGAAAAACAAAAGACACGTAATAGAGATAGCAGTTGGAACCAAAATAGTAACATGCAAAAGAGAGACTATTATCAAGACGATGAAAGGGATAAAAGTAGATGGGACAGAGAATTAGAAAAGAAAAATAATAGTAGTTGGAATAGCCACGAGAAAAATCAAGCAGGATTCTGTGAATCATGGAAAAATGATAGAGATTCTGGGGAAAGATATAATAAAGAAAGAGATGATAAACAAAATAATAGGACAAGGTATAGTGATACCACAAGCAATGACCAAAAAGATAGGTACAAGAATAGATACAACGATAGGTACACTGATAGGTTCAACGATAGGTGCAATGATAGGAATGGTGGGGGAAAAGAAGATTGGAGGAGAGAAAGTAGGGAATTGAAGAATTCGGAGAGAAATAATAGAACGGATAGGCAATCAAAATTTCATGATCATAAAAAAAGAGTTGCAATTATAAACGAAAATAGAGTCGATGAGAGTGACGAGGAAAACAAGGAATATGATGAGGAAAATGATCGATTATTGGACAAAAGCGATTTAAATGGCTAAATGGCGGTAATGTGGGTCCTATTACTTGCCGTTGGGTAGGCAACATAATCGAGGACCTAAGCGAGGAAATAAATGGGAAAGTAAACGAGAAACTCTTGAAGAAACAGAAATTATAAAAATACAAGTGTCCATTGTTGAAAGGGAAAATAGGGAACGAAAATATTGATGAAATAATTATAGATACAGGTGCTCAGGTCGAATGTATAGCAGAAGAAAAGCTAGAAAAATTAGATCAAACTAAAATAGCGATACTTCCAGTTAGTAACGTAAAATTGTACGGACCTTTTGGTGGGAAAGCGTATACAATAAAAAAGCAAGTAATGCTGAATATCGAAATAGGAAATAAAATTATTACGTCATATTTGTTAGTTGTTCCCAAATTAAATTTTGATATAATCCTGGGCACAAATTGGTGCGGAAAAAACAGAGTCGATATTAAATATACAAATAAGACTATTGTTATTAATGAAGAAGTTTTTTCCTATCCAATAGCAAATTTTTTTGATGATTTAGTGGTAAAAGAACTGAAACTTAATGAAGATACTGCCCAAAATAAATGCGAAGTAGATAATCGAAAGGAAGACAAATTAGGAGTAAAAGATACGAATAGGCAGGTAAAAAAGAATGACGAAGATTTAATGATTCCGAAACGAATAGGTTAAATAGCGAGTTCATTTGTAATCGTGAAGCAGTTCAAATAGAGTTGAAAGGATCAGAAGACAATAATTGCGTTAAGCGCGACCGAGCTAATGACTAAGCTAGGGAGTTAGCTAGAAAAAATAATGGTGGAATTGATTCGGAAAAAATAAATGAAGAAAAGCTACGAAATGCGAAAAACTCGTGTCATGTCTCAACCATCGGGGCGGGGGATACTGAGAAAAATAATCTGGATGACGAAATATTTCTGCAAAAATTGAAAGAAAAAATTGAACAAACTCATAATCGATCAAATGATGAAAAACGGGATTTGTATAGATTATTTATAAAGCATAGAAAAATATTTTCAGAAACCCCTGGTTGCTTGAAAGAATATAAACACAAAATTCGAATAAAGACAAATAAAACAATAGTTAGAAAAAATTATCCAGTGCCACATAGTAAAGTTTCTAAGGTTAGACTTGAATTGCAGAAACTACGCGAGTTAGGGATAATCGAACCATCTACGAGTGAATTTTGTAATCCCCTGCGAGTTGTGGAAAAGAACGATGGTAGTATTCGTATTTGTTCGGACGCGAGATCTTTAATCAAATAATTTATCCGGAACATGACGGGCCCCCAGAAATAAATGATATATTGCAAAAATATGAGGATAGTACAGTTTTCTCAACAACCGATTTGACCCAAGGATTTTTCCAAGTCCCGCTCGAGAAAGAATCCAGGAAATATACGGCATTTGTTTTCGAAGGGAAGGCTTATCATTTCTGCCGAATTCCTTTTGGAATCAAAACAGCTAGTAATGGTTTTGTTCGTGCAATGAATAGCGTTCTTGGGGACGAATTAGCGGATTTCCTAACTATATATGTTGATGATGTCTTGATTACGTCAAAATCGTTTCCAGAACATTTAGTACATTTGGATATTTTTTTCACTAAAATAGGGGAAGCAGGATTACCTTTAAAGTTAAGCAAGTCTTTCTGGTGTAGAGATAATGTAAAGTTTTTAGGATTTATATTAACTCCTGAAAACATAAAACCGGATGCGGACCGTTTGAAAGCAATCATGGATATTCCAATTCCAAAAAATCGACACGAGCTTCAAGCGGTACTTGGTGCTTGTGGATATTATAGCCGATTTGTGGAGAAATATGCGACTTTCATGGATCCATTTCGTGATTTGCTAAGTCCAAAAGTTAAATATAAATGGACTGAAAATCATGAAATTGCTTTCAAACAGTTTAAGGGAAATTTCCTAAGAACAGTCCCACTAGCTCAGTATATGCACGATAAACCATTTCATTTACAAACGGATGCAAGTAAGAAAGGAATAAGTGGGATCTTATTTCAAATCGATGATTAAGGTTATGAGAGAATTGTTGCGTTGGTTAGCAGGTGTTTATCAACACAGGAAATAAATTACACCATTACCGAACTCGAATTATTAGCAGTTGTTTACAGTCTAGTTAAATTTCAAAAGTATTTGTTAGAAACCACCTTTAAAATAATTACAGACCACTTAGCATTAACTTTTCTCCGAAAAACTCAATTTTATAACTCAAGGTTATCACGATGGTCAAATTTGAATGCAAATTTTTCATTTGAAACAGAGTTCTGTAAGGGTGATAAGAATATCGTGGCTGATTACTTTAGCAGGATAATTGCGGGTAAAATAGATGAAGTTGACGAGAAAAAATTGATAATAGCAAATTATGTAAGTCAAATTAGCGAAGATTTATAAATAGTAGAAACTGAGAATAAAGCGATAAATGCAGTAAAGGTAACAAATCTTTTGATCACAAAACTTTCTAAATTATTGGAAAGCCAACGAAGCGATAACAAAATAACACCAATTATCCAAAAAGTAGAAACAGGTACGAATACCCCAAATTATTTAATAAAAAACAAAATAGTTTTTCACAAAGCTGAAAATCTGAACAATTGGAGGGTAATCGTCCCAAATGAAATAAAAAATGATTTAATCGATTTGATTCACGAACAGATTGGTCATGCTGGTGTACAAAAATCGGCTCAAATGATATATAAGAACTTCTACTGGAAAGGCGCGAAAAAAGATATAAAAAATAGAATAAAAACGTGCGATCTATGCCAGCGAACTAAGTATCTAAACAGTAGTATGGAGGGTAAATTTCAACTCATTCTGCCTGGAGAACCGAATGAGTTACTATGCGTAGATTTTTATGGTCCACTACCGACTAGTAGAGGTGGAGTGAAGTATATTTTTGTAGTCAAAGACGCGTTCTCCAAATTGGTGACACTTTATCCGATAAAACGAGCGAATACGAAAATTTGTCTAGAAAAATTAATTGGGCATTATTTAAAAAAAATTGGTGTTCCAAAACGTATATTATCGGATCATGGTACCCAATTCACCTCTTTAAAGTGGAGGAATACGCTGGAAAAAGACTATGGGGTAAAAGTCGTGTTTTCCTCGATTAGGCATCCCCAATCCAATCCTGTGGAAAGAACCATGAAAGAACTCGGGAGATATTTCAGAGCGTATTACTCCACAAAACATACTAGTTGGGCAAATTACGTCGAAAAAATCCAAGATTGGTTGAATGTAGTAAAAAATGATAGCACGGGTTACTCTCCATTCGAACTCCATTTTTGTATTTCACCTAAAGATCAAATTAGGAAAATCATTCAATTTCCACCTGAGATCTCCACTCCTCGAGAAGTGCAACTGGAAAATGCACGCGTTAAAATGAAAAAACAAGCTAAACAGAGAGCAAAGCAACAGAAAAAAATTTCGAAAGTCCTATTGAATCCGGGAGATCAGGTATTATTGAAAATACCACACAAGTCGAGCGCAGAAAACAGGGAAATTGAAAAATTTTTCCATATATTCTATGGTCCATATAGAATTCAATCGAAAATAAATACTGATGCATTTAAACTAACAGAAATTGGGGATGATAAAAAAATTCTAGGTACATACAATAGAAAAGATTTGAGGAAATATTACCCTAGAAACGAAATATGCTCCTCGTACAAAGAGATAAAAATGAATTAGAAATGAGTGTAAAATAATGTAAAGAGAATCGACGTATGATAAACATTATGATGTAATATTCATGAAACTGTGATAATTTTAATTTAAGCTATTAAAATGACGAAAATGTAAAGAATGTTGAATGTGTATCTAGAAGAATTTTAACTGTAAAATGAAACAGTTGATAGGACAAGTCCATTTAGGATCAAAAATGATGGAAAGGGAATTATCAAATGTGGCGTCTCAACAACAACCAACATAAAATACACCTTTTAACCTAAACAGAAGAATAAAAAATTAATTTCCATGGACAGAAGAGTGAGGCTACTCATCAGGTTTCGCAAAAAGATAAATAAAATCTTGGCACTACGTTCTATACTAGGCTGGTGACTCCTACCATCATCAGAAGTCAATATATGAAGATATAAAACTTTTTGATCACTCAATTGCTTCTCTAGATACTTATCCAAGGGAGACTGATTTCTACCAACAGCTGTGAAAAGAGCAGATGGATACGAGCCATCGGGGACGTTTGGAATTACTGCCTGAGTTACAGTAATCCAAAAAGGGATATTGTAATAACCATATTTATAACCTGGGTCCCGTAATACAAAGTAACGAGAACGTATGACGTATCAACGTGGATAGGTGGAAAGGGAAGAGGTGGAAAAATGGCAATTGCCGAAAAGACCAGGCAGAAGCTCTAGGGAGGCCTCGGGGTTCGCGAATCACACGCAACACGGCGAACCGGAAGAGAGAGAAAACTGTCTTGAAGAGTTGAGAGTGATTTCTGAGTTTGGTGAACATTTTTGGATACCGACGACTCGATAGATCTTTTATGTGGAGATGCCTACATAATTGGAAGCAAAGGATTACATCAATTATATCTACCAGAAACGCTGAGGACGAGTAAGATTACAAGCCACATTGAACCATGAAATTGAGCGATAAGTAGACAAAGTATTATAAATTGGACTTGAGAATTGGTTGTATGTAATGTTTAAAGGTGTGAATGATTAATTTAGTAGGTACTTTCGACGAGGCGAAGAACTATATAGAATCTTTACGGAATCTCGAGCGGATAATTTATATTCTCGGAATCTAAGGATTCAAGAATATAAATATTAAGGACTCAGATTCGAATGTCATAGTAGGGATTTATAAGTTAACTTAGAGAAAGCGATAGGATAATGAATGAAAATTGAATGGTAACCATTGTGCATAATATTGTTGTAAGAACTGAATTTTTAAAAAAACTGCTTGCGGTTTACAATATACCATAATCTGATTTTTCCTTTCATCTCTTGAGTTTCATTTAATGCAAGGCATGACAACGCGCACACCCCCTTTAAATAAAACACTACAGTGTCTAGCAACCCGGGAAATCTGGGAATTTGCCTGGAATCTTGTGTATCTTGAAAAATACGGGAAAATAATGGAAATTTCTGAGCAGATCTGGGAAATATGTGGTCACAAATTTAGGTAGAAATTTTCATTTTCTGCGTGGAATTATTATTATAAAGTTATACGATTCAATGGTAAAAGCGCGTGACGATTTGTTCGTGGTCGATTTATTGGTAACCAATCAGAAGCTGTGAAACTTTTGAAATTTACTAACCAAAACCAGGGGCAGGTAATCAATCCGTCTACTGATGCCAGAATAAAAGTGAAAGATTTTTTCGATTTTTTCTAGTAAATTCCTGATCGTATTATCGTCCTGAGTTTTGAATTATAAACTATTGGCATTGAAGCTTAAAATTGTTTTCATAAATTTTCCCTAAATGGAAGAATGAATCAATACATTTTTAAATTTTGAAAATTATATAATTTTGAAGACATTTTTGATTAGAAACATTAAAAATTAAACATTTTTCAATTGATGGTTTAAAATCAAATTTTTAATTTGAAGTCGTTTGCAATAAATAATTGGTCAGTTGTTATTTATAAATTAAAAATTTCACTGGCAGTTTCAAAATTCAAAAAAATGAAACAATTAAAATTCTCACCTTAAAGGGTTAAACTTTGCACTCAACGATTCAAGACTTTATATTTGAAACAATTTACTTTTAAATTGTTTAATTTTGAATATTTGATTTATATGTATTTGCTTATTTTAAATAAACAACCCAATACTGCTAGATATTTTGAAAATGCCTTTTTTAATTAAAAAATTTCAATTCGCAATGGGTTAAAAATGGAACATTTAAAACTGAAACAATATTTGGACGCGTATAATTTGAAATTAAATAAAAGAGTTTAATTATGAGTCTATTCACTTTAAATTATTTAAAAATTGAAAATAGTTTACAAAGTTTCAATCGAACATTTACACTTGTTTAACCACTAAATTTGCCACTTTCCGGTTTTCCGGGTTTAAAAAAATCCTGGACATTTACCGGTCTAGCGGCTACCACATTTTAAAATTATTAGTTTTAGGGTAAAAAATTGAAAATTCAAAAGGTCGAAAAAATACATTTTTCCCGACATTGTTTTCATGTTTTTTTGAACATCAAAGTATATATTTGTTCTGGCAAAGTTTTAATTAGAAGTTTTTTTCCAAGTTTTATTATTTATTCATATTAGTATTTACTTCAGTCATTGTTACACTATTTTTAATCTACGCATATATGTTGGAATTTTTACCCATACATTTTTTTAACATTTTCTTATAATTTTTGTATGTTTTGTTTTGAGCGATATGGTAAAACATACAACATTTCGACATCAAATATTTAATACTAAGTTCAAATATTTTTGACCAAAAATGTTGACCAAAAATTTTGGGTCCGGCACTGGTCGTTTCTCACAAGCGATGAGAATTTTCTTGGTTAGTATATAAGGACCACTTCGGCCAATATCCTCAGCATGCGATATTCTGCGTCAGGGAAGTGCGTTGCGTGCACTATACCATGTATACCCTAGTAGCAACGTCTGCCTTGTATGACAGAGGCCAGAGTCTGGCTCAGCATCTGCTCCCCCTAGTCGACCAGACTGGCGGAAGAAAAGATCAGACCAGACAAAAACAGAATCTGGTGAATGAAGGAACCAGATTCTGGTATTTAGTTTAAACACTAGTAATTAATGTAGAATATAAAATTAAATTGAAAATCTAGCAATCGGAAATTTAAACGATTCACAAGTATGATCAAACATGCAAGCATGCAAGCTTATACGACAACAGGTTATGTTTTTAATCTTTCAGTGTGTCTCCTGGAATATTGTGACGTCTCCGCAGTATATTCTCCCAGAAAGGGCTGAAATATAGTGTAAAACTATTACAGAAACCTATTTAGTACCATTTTACGTTATTTTAATTTTGTCTGGTGTATATCATGAGCAGTCTGGGTCAGGATCTGCTATACCAGACTCTGGTGCCAGAACAGCACGCCAAAGCGGAACCAGCCGGGCGCCAGGCTGCAAACAGATTCTTCTTTTTCTGGCGCCCAGCTTGCGCCAGTCTGCAGTTATCTTGCTACTAGGGTATACATATATATACGTTAGGTTAGGCTATAGAATCATATTATGTTTGTGTGCGTACAATAAGTTAAGAATGTGTCTCTCGTGTGTGTCCTCCGTCCGTCCTTGCTTCTTTCCTTCTAATATACAAAGTAGTAGTATATAAATCGGAATTTTTTTTCGTGTTGGAAACGACGGCGCGGTGATGTAGAAATCATAGAACTCTGCCGTGTTTTTGATTTGAGAAGCGTTCTGTGAAATATCCAGTCCTCCACTTTGTTTCTAACGGACTTTAGTTTCGCAAATTTTAAAGCTTCCTGTTGCTAAAATTACTGTCCCATTTAAGAATTCTTCCTGCATTATATTTAATTCTCATAGAAAAAGTTCTGTAGAATTTAAAATAACGTAGGCCTGTAATTATTACAGATTTTTTCTCATATCCGCCACATCGGAACTAATTCTGTAATTTGTCAAGTACAAATTTTTTCCGTGCAATACTGTAGCCCTCTTGTGAAATTGTATGCTACAAAGTATTTTTTGAGAAATTAATTATATTTTTACCATTAAGTTGCAAATATCTGTTGATGTGGTACCATCAAGTAATATTTTTGAATTGAGAAATAATCACAAAAGAATTAGATGAATGTTCTTTGACTTCGCTCCATATACATACCTATTATTGCTATCAAATTTATTATTCTGAATTAAAAATTAACAAATCATTATTGCTTTTAATAATCTGTTCTGGAGTTTTGTTTCTACTTGTCCAAACTCATATTTCGTGATAGAGATCGAAAAAAAAAATAATTAAAAAAATGTAGAAATTTTGTTAAACTGTATTTTATAAGTCAAGAAATTGGAACCAAACTAAGACTTCCTTTTTACTGAAAACAAATAAAAAGACGCTCACCGAATTCTGATAAACCTAGCCCCCTTTCCATTTACCAGACTAATCTATTGAATTTACCTAAATATCGGCATCCAGTTTTTTTAGGCCAAAGTCGCTTTGCTTTGATATCAAATCAATATTGAAAACACTAGAATTATGTGGCTGATCATACAGATCTCCGAAAGGTTAAAATTATTTCATATCAAGAAAATGTTGTTGTTTGGCGTGTCAAATGTAGTCTAGTAGGTTGTGATCGTTCAGTTGAAACAAAATTTTTCAACTGAACGATCACAACCTACTAGATTACATTTGACAGGCCTGCTTCTACCACCGACGAATTTGTTTAAAATACGTCAAAATGTCATGTGTCATTCTAGTGGACTTCTTCATTGCGGTGCAGATAAAATTAGGCATTACAAATTCTTAATCTTGAGTTAGATTCAATTGAATGCTAAAACTCAAGAAAATAATTGTATTTCACTGAAGGATGGTTCCATTTCTTTTATTCTAAGCGACAGACTTTTCTCTTGGCTCTTACAAGAACTGGAGGCAAAGTTATGGAAAATGTCCACAAGGAAAGAAGTAGTCGTTTTTCCATTACTCTACACAGACTTGATTTTTGTTCTGTTTTACAGACCGATATTTAGGTAAATTTAATAGAATAGTCTAACACAACATTAAATCTTTCTTTATATTTTAGTCGTCCATTGTTTTATTTTAGGTATGACCGTGCCACTAAAATTCGGTGCACTCAGATTCTGAAAATGGAAAGGGGGCTAGGTTTACCGAAATTCAGTGTGCGTCTTTTTATTTGTTTTCGGTACTGCTAGACACTTCGTCTAAGTACTTTTAACATTCAGTAAAAAGGAAGTCTTAGTTTGCTTACATCCTAATTGTAGTAAACCTTTTCACCATGCATATAGTGTATGAATCTATCATTCTTACTCAGGCCTTAAACTCTGCAGCATATAAATTTGAAGAGCAATTACAACTTTTTCGCTGATAAATTACATTTAAAATATTTTTTTTTCAGATTCTTCGAATTTTGTTTTTCGATTTGTATCCTCTAATATCAGTTTGGACAAATAGACACAATACTCCAGGAACATAATTATTAAAATCAATAATGATGACTTTTCACATTTTTATTAAAAAAAAAGACCTAATAGAAATAATTTGTATTCATGAGCAGAAGCCAAAGTCATTCATAAAATTCTTTTGTAATCATTTCTCAATTTAATAGTATTATTTATTACTATATTAATATTAACCTATTTAGAAACTTAATGTCATGCAAACTCTAATTCAAAAAGACTAAACCTTAATTTACAACCAAAATAACAATCATTTTCTAATTTAGGGTTGAGTGTCCGCGAATTACGGTTTGAACTAATTTTGTCTGAGAATGGATGGGGAGATGGAAGGGAAAAAAATTAGATGAAGTAAAAGAGTTTAAGTATTTGGGATATACCTTGCAAGCAAATGGAGATCATAGAGCTCATATAAGAGAAAGGATAAAAAAAGCAGCAGGGGTAATGAAACAGATATGGGGAATAGGAAAAAGAAGATTTAGAAAAAATTGGAGAAGGAGAATGTGGTTATTTGATACGCTGGTATGGCCGGTATTAGGTTATGGAGCAGAGATATGGGGATGGAAAGAAGGGAAAGAGATTGAAAGTTCACAAGAAAGGCATATGAGAGGACGCTAGGGGTAGACTGGAGGACGCCGGGATATATGGTGAGAGAAGAGGCGCAAAGGGATAAATTAAGTACTAGAGCGGGAAAGAGGGCATGGAATTTTGAGACGAAGCTGAGGGAGGGAAAGGGAGGGGAGTTAGCGAGAAAGTCTTTGATGGAGGTAGAAGAGAGGAGAGGGAGGGCGATGGAATTAACAAGATGGGAGGAAGAAAGGAGGGAGTTTTTTAAGGCTAGAGATATAGAATACGGGACGGGAGTCAACTATGAAGAAGTGGAAAAAAGGGAGAGAGAAAGACAATTAATAGAAAGATGGGGGATGATTGAGGAATCAAAATATAATATATGGTATAAGATGATA
>CAKNXH010049572.1:0-13682 GCA_932178445.1 Andricus quercusramuli
TTACAAATATATTTTCAATCATAAATTTACAATTTGCTTTGTTTATTGTTACACACCTTTATCTCTCGTTGTTAATTCAACAATAACATTGCGTTAAAGTAATTTATTTTAATTGAAAGTCTTTTTGTGTTATTTAGTTAATATTAATTAAAAAGTTTATTGACGTCTTCAATATAAATATTTATTATAAATATTAAAAAAAAAGGTCATCGAAGTCGATGAAGAAGCGTGTGCATGCAAAATTATCAATTGTTTCTGCATTGGTGGGGGCCCTGGGGTCATGACTTTGGGGGCCCCCTAGCTTGCGGGGCCCGTGTTCCCGGAACACATGGAACACTGGTAGTTACGCCATTTTTCTTTACCCTGCAAGAAAAAACGGATATTTTGCTGATAAAATAGTGACGAATCGTTCACTCACTGATTGTCACTGATTTTCAATTAAATGTCACTGATTCAAATTTAAAAAAAAAATTTAGATTATTATTATTACAAAACGAAGCGAAAACAAGTGCACTTTCTCGATCTCTCACTTTCTTCAATTCCACGAATTTGAAGCATTGAAAAATTAGCGGAATTAGGAATCCGTTGAATCTCAACTTGTTTTGTTTTACTTTTACACAATTCGTCTCAAAAATAGAACCAATATGAAATGAATAGAATATTTTACATCATTCAAATATATTGATTTATTCATTCATAATACTCTTATATTACCTGATTTCTTGATTAGTTTTTATTTTTGCCGTCTGTGAACTGTATTAAGAATTGGATCTGAGACTCTCCTATGGCCCGCGCGCGAGTCGTACAGCTGCTAGCGACTTTACACGTTAATAATTTCTTAGAAATCAGCTCGATTGGGCTAAAATTTTCTAGAAAACTTCTTTGTACTGTTGTTAACAACTTTCTCGCTGTAAGTTTTTTGTATCTGAAAATTCGCTCGATAAACAAAACCCTGGAAGTTAGAGAAGTCCAATGTGCGCCAAGCATCAGAAAAAAATTATCAATAATTTTTTTGAAACAAATTATTGAATTCCCTTTATTGTTTCAGTCGGAGGACATTTCGAACTACATTCCCTTAAAATTTTATTGAAAAATTCCAAAAACTGACTGACTGAGCGCGAGTTGAAGTGAAAAACGAATTAAAATCGAATCTTCCCAAAAAGTTTTTTGGCTTTAATTAGGAAACTAAAAAAGCTACAACTTTTTGCCTGGGGGAAAAAAGATGTGCAATGAAATTCTACATCTAGGTATAATCTTTAAAAATTAAAATTCGAAAATGTTTAAGAAAGCCTCTGAAGTGAATTTCAAGAAATTTTTTTGTTTAAAACCCTAGAGACTTGATTCATGTGTGGACAAATTAATTAGTTGAAATGCGCCCTAGTGAATTAAAAGAATTTTAACTCATTGAATCAAATAAGTATTTGTTTGTATGACTAATCAGATTTCAATGCATGTGGACCTTTTGAGTCAAGGAAATAATTTCTTTGAATTTAAGAAATATTTCTTTGAACCATTTATTTAGCTTATAAAAATATAAGGAAAGTACGTACTGTTAACAGATTGTAGGCCCTGTCCAAGACCTTCTCTCCTCCTCCCCCTGTAACGAATCGTAACTAAAAAATTTTACCCCCCCCCCCCCTCACCCTCTTACTGTACGTAATATATCAACCTGCAAAGGTGAATTCTCAAATGATGAAAATTCATTCAAAAAATGAATTTTAAAACTAAAAATCTGCCCGCCTCGTGGGCACATTCTCATCGCGCGCTTAGCGCGCGGCTCGCTTCGCTCGCAAGTTTAAGCGCGCCTAGGGCGCGCGACTTTTGGATCTCGCGCTTCGTGCTCGATCATATATTCACCTCGCGCTTTACGCTCGGTTTCTCTAGATTTTTGAACTTCGTGTTCGGCTTTGATGGAAAGAAAAAGTTTATTTACAAATATTATAAAATTATCAGAACCTCTACATGTGAAGTGATTGTTAAATTTGTTTTTATTTTAGAATGAAATGGAACTTTATTTAGTCAAGGTTCTATCGACCTTAAGGAACACATTCTCATCCAGACACTCGCGCTTCGCGCTCGATATGTGATTTGGAAATCATTTGAACCTTGCGTTCCACTCTCGGTTCTGTGCACCGTATGATTGAAATGAAAAAGTCACGAATAAAACAAAAACTACGCATCCTATTAGAACACGATTTATAACAAATTTGTACCTCTTCTTTGGATGAACAAATTTTGTCTTTGTCATTTTTCTCGTAGCATGTGTTATTCGTCTAAAAATTTAATTTTGCTATTTCCAATGCTGTCTTTTACGAATAAAATAAAAACTAAGCATCATATCAAAAAGTGAATAATGACAAATTTGGAGATCATTTTTGGGTGCATAATTTTTTTATATTCATCTTTGGTCGTATCTTGCATAGTTTGACAGCAAAATGAAATTATTGATTTTCAATTCTTTTTTTGTGTGATCAAAATTTGGATTTTTAATCTTTCGAAAAATTCAAAAAGTTGTTGAGAAAATATTGTAGGGCGTTCAAAAAGAAACATTTTCCTCCTCTTGACTTTTTTCCGTATCGTGCGTTTTTCGGCATAAAATGTTCATTTACGTTTGTTTTTTGTAATTTTGAAAATGCTATAACTCCGGTAATTTTCTTTTTATCCGAAAAAGTCATAAGGATAAATTGTTCGAGTTTTGGAGTACTATGAACAGCCGTACATAGAATTTTTGAATTTTCAACAAAAATGGTCTCAAACATTTTCAAAATGTGCTCACTTTTTGAATTTTAATCCAAAATAGTTGGTTAACGAACTTGTTCTTTCTTTTTAGGCCCTGAAAAAGTGTGCCAAAGCACAAACCAATCTGATTATTTTTTCGAAAGTTATCGTGCCTACAGACAGACAGACAGACTACAGACAGACAGACACCTTGGTAAAAACCTTTTTTTCTAGCTCAGGTGGTCTCAAAACGTGGAGATTTGATGAAAACCGACCAAGTCAAATTTTACATAAAACCAATACCTTCTCATTAGAATGAGAATGTAAAAAGCCGATTTTTCAAAAAATAATTTTTTTTCGGTCATGAAAGAAAGCGAAGTTCACTTACACTGCGTTTAATTTAATTCAGCATTGCGACGCCTGTGCACTGGCATGCACTGTGATATATTGAGCACAGTACTGTCAGTACTTAGGAATCGTACTTGTCAACAAGTTCTTCATCTTCTTCCCGTTGCGGGAACGACACAGTATGATTTTTTTGTGGATCTGACCAAATTTCCGGCTGATATGCATGAAAATTCGATTAAAAAATATTTGGTCCACTCTAATGTAACATGTATACGCCGCGCCGGCAAAATGAATTGATTAATAAATACAATTTTTTAATTAATTAATTGCAATAGCACATTGTTGAGATAGTAATACTTAGTGATCACATTATGTAAGTAGCACATGAATCTTAGGACATGAAAAATTGTAAATAAAAGTTCTTGAAAGTATATTGAATAAAAGATATAAGAACAATTTGTTGCATTTTGAACCTTTTCCCATTGCATACCAAAGAGCATGTATTAAGAACATGAAAAAAACTACATTCGTGATATTTCCGAAAACAACATTTTTCACCAAAAATAGATAAGAAAGTTACATAACTGGCATAAGCACAGCCGAAAGTTTAAGGCAAAGTGTCGTTATTTAACTGTCGTATCTATATTTTAGGATTTTCGAAAAATGTGATTTTCAGACATATATCAAGAATGTCAAATTTGTTTACCTTTTTGACTCTCTAACACGAAGGAAAAGTTATATACTGTTTATGTGCAGTGGACAAAACATTCATATTTTTCATTTGTTTTGTACAGGCAAATTTATAAAGCAAATGTAACATATCACTGTCTTGTCCACTATATATAACAAAGTGGCGGCTCAAGCCCACCCGCAACCGATTGCACGGAGAAAAATTAGTCTGTTAAAGTTACATGACTTTCAGTTTTAAAATAGGAATAGCATAGTTTCTCTGTAATGCTTACCGAATTTTATGCAGAGTTTACTGAATTTTCACTAATTTTACAAATGTACGGATGCTCCCTGTAAAATGTACAGACTTTTTGATTAGATTTTAAAATTGAAAGTTGTCAATTTGATAGAAAAGTTCCGTAAATATTACAGAAAATATCCGTGAATTCATCAAATAACAGAAAATTCTGTAAACTCTGGAGGAAATTCAGTAATCTTTACAGAAAATGTATGCTGTCCCTATTTTAACTGAAAATCCTGTAAGTTTGACAGCATTTTTTTCTGCGTGTGTGGGCCACCCGCCACGTATTCAGCAGCGACACCCACGTGGGCCGTACCGGCGAAACCTGGGAGAAGTGGCAATCACAACTTTCACCCAAGCTTTACTCAAGCTTGTCACCAACATTGGGAGACTTGGGCAAAATTTTCACCCAACATTGACTCAAGCTTTGCACGCCCACGTATCGCCACTGTAACGAGCGCTGAATTAATTCTGCTGCTCGTTTTTCACGCTAGAGCACGTATGGTCGACTCGAGAATGCGCGGTTCTAATTTAAATGCGGATTCGATACAAAAGTAAGAAATAGATCGTAAGAAAGAGAATTGGCACGCGATTTGGTAAATCGACACTTAAGTTTGAGTATGAATCTTAATTTAGTTGTAAATATATTATTAGGATTATTCTAGATACGTAAATATAAAATGGATTCAAAATGGACGCTTTCGAATTATATTTTAGATTTATTGTCTCGTGTTCGAAACTCGACCAACGAAAAGGCCCGTAGGTTTTCATTTTTGTGGAAACCAAGTAAAGGAAACATCTTGAGTCCAGAAATGCACATAATGCAGGCTTTGGAATTTGGACCAGAAAATCAGGACGAGCATTCCTGGCGGAGGACCAACGAGGAGTCTAGGAATACAGAAGAGACTGATTCGCGTAGTGTGACAAGTGATAAACTTTTATTCAGCTTTGAGTGTTTGTATTCGTTTTTCAGAGATCAGTCGTTCTTCCAGAACATCAGTCGCGCGAGCGTAAGAGGCACAAGATGTGCCCGCGGTACAGGTGGACCTTCGATGCCTTTTAGAGAAGATTCCGTAGAAATAGACCAGGCTGAAATTGAAAGAGAAAATTCAGACCATTCAGTTCAGAGCCCTTTGACAGTTTACGAGCCTCCTTCCAC
The DNA here is from genome assembly GCA_932178445.1 of Andricus quercusramuli. Taxonomy (NCBI): domain Eukaryota; kingdom Metazoa; phylum Arthropoda; class Insecta; order Hymenoptera; family Cynipidae; genus Andricus; species Andricus quercusramuli. Next base: position 5,196 of record CAKNXH010049572.1, read on the forward strand.
AGACGATTCGCATTTTTCTTCCGCTGGTCTTTCCCTAGGTAATTCTAGTTCGGAAATGTTCTCTCCTCCCGTAGGAGAACCAGAAAATCCTATTCTTTTCAAAGCAGCGTTAGAATTTATCCCGAAAACGTTTGATGGAGAGAACATGCCCGTTGCTCGATTTATTAGTGACTGTCTATTTGCGTGCGATTCGATTGCCGCGAAGGATCGCCGGTATCTCTTTTTGATGGTACGTTCCAGGGTGGTCGGCAATGCTTTTAACTGCTTACTGGATCGCGATATGCACACTTTGGAACAGCTATTACGGCATCTGAAAGATACTTTTACTGAGCGTCGAAGCCTAAGCCAATTAAATAGCGCAATAGCGACTAGCGCACAACGCGAGAATGAAACGGTCCAACAATATGGATCGCGAATTAGCCAGATTCTAGCAAATTTGATCGAGCTGGTTGAGGATCAACATTCCCAAGAAGCGGCACGGTATATGATAAAATCCGTGCGTGATACTGCTTGCGACAACTTTATAATGGGATTAAAAAGGGATTTAATTTGGCGAGTTAGAGTTGGGGGGTGCCAAATACTTCACAGTGCTCGATCTCGCTTCCGGTTTTCGCCAGATCGAAGTCGAGCCTGCTGATAGGCACAAGACGGTTTTTTCTACACCCTTTAGTCACTACGAGTTCAACCGGATGCCATTTGGCCTAAAAAATGCTCCAGGTACGTTTCAAAGGGTAATGGATCGCGTACTTACAGGTTTACAGGGTATTGAAATGTTCGTATATATGGACGACATTGTTATTTACGCGAAGTCCTTAAAGGAACATAACGAAAAATTAGAAAAATTATTGGGTCGTTTTAAAACGGCTGGACTCGTATTGCAACCAGATGGATGCCGCTTTTTATGCAAAGAAATAGGTTATTTGGGCCATGTAATTTCTGAAGAAGGAGTAAAACCCGATCCGATAAAATTAGAAGCCGTGAGTAAGTTTCCTTGCCCAAAAGGTCGTAAAAATATAAAACAGTTCTTAGGCTTAGCTGGATACTATCGCCGATTCATACCCGATTTCGCATCTATTGCAAAACCGTTGACATCACTTCTAAAGAAAAATGTTCCATTTGTCTGGACCGAAGCAGCACAAAAATCGTTTGACCAATTAAAGAATAGTCTTTGCTCAAAACCAATTTTACAATATCCAGATTTCTCTCAGCTATTTATAATAACTAACGATGCAACCGATTATGCCGTAGGTGCGATCCTCAGCCAGGGAATTGTAGGGAAAGATTTACCAATTGCGTGTGCGTCTCGTACTCTTAGTCAGGCTGAATTGAATTATAACACTACGGAGAAAGAGCTTTTGGCTATAATATTCGTAGTAAAGCATTTCCGGCCGTATGTCTATGGTCAAAAATTCAAACTAGATACCGATCATCGTTCTCTTATCTGGTCAGATCAACTGAAAGATCCCACGATGGGTTCACGCTTAGCTCGGTGGAAAATAAAGTTACAGGAATATGATTATAAAATTCAGTATAAACTAGGTAGGGTGAATGCCGATGCAGATGCGCTGTCCCGAAATCCTGTAGAGTTGACGAATGTAAATGAGACAAATGAGAAAAGCGAAGGGGATAGCACTGGCAATTCCATGAAAGAAGGCGGAACGGCTTGTGTTACCCCTTTCGAAAGTATGGTACTTTACCATGAGTATCCTATAGTGAGAGTTTTTGCAAATTTGAATATGAGGTTGGATAATGAATGTAGTGAGGATTCTGAGACAGATGGTGAGATTGATGAAGATCAAAGTTATGATAATGAAAATGAGAGAATGGTATTTCTGATAGACAATGATGATTGTCAGACTCGAAGCTTTCCACCCCAGCCCATTCCTGATCTTATGTCACCCCGTCAGGTCGGGTTAGAGAAAGAAGGTAGTGCGAATTTTGGACCGAGCTCTCGTGTAACACCGAAGGTCGTTCCACTCAACGATCGAGAGTTGGACGCGAGTGAGTGTTGCGAGAGCGGGACGAATTGTACGTGCCGGCCGCGACCTGACAATGAGGGGGTAAAGTGTGTCTCGACAGAAGAGAAAATCCACAGGAAACGAAAGGCTAGCGATACATGGGCTACCAGAGGAGGCAGAAAAAGTTGCTTCTCCTCTGGGAATGGAGAACCGCCGGTGATCGGGATGCCTTCACTGGGTGAGGGGTTGTCATCACGCGGGCTTGCTCCAGGGGAGATAACTGTCGGTGCTAGATGCCTTCACGGGGTGAGGGTTTGTCGTCACGCGGGGTGCTCCCGGGGGATGTACGGCCGGTGCGAGATGCCTTCACTGGGTGAGGGGTTGTCGACACGCGGGGTCATCGCCCCAAAGGAAGGGATACGTCACGAAGGTGAGATCACCTTCATGGAGGAAGGGTGCCCTAAGGTAGGGACCGGTTCCTCCGGGGGTTGGTGGTCCGGGGGTCGCACCAACTCTATTGAATACAGGGTTGATAGTGGGCCTGCAGGCCACTCGGCAAAGCGAGAGAGTTTTGAAGAGTTAAAAGATCAAGTACTGAACAAGAATAATAATGATGGTGATGAGTTGAGTGAAAATGAGTCGAGTGATTTGATAGGAATATGGGGAGATGTTATGTTGAATGTATGTGAGTCAGAGAGAAACGTTGAGGAACAAGTGATAAGCAGGGCAATCAAATACTTAAACCGTTGTTTCAGTTGTGTAGAGATAAATTGTGGATGAGAGATGACAACATCATTAATTTCGTTCCATGTAATGGAGTCTTGACCACACCTATTGGAAGAGAGCTCATGGAAAATTCCATTATCAGGCTCGCTGAACTGAAAGAAGTAAATGCAGAATTAGGATTTGTGACATTTACCGAGAACGGAAAGCGTTTTGTCTTTAATTTGTTTATTAAAGAAACTTTCGACGCGAAGGTTTTTGCAAAAAATATTGAGAGGGCGATTAACACACTGAAAGAAACTACGGGAGCTGCGAACATTAAATCATTTAGTATATCGCGAGAAGGAAACGGCTTTGGTAAAATGTCGTGGTCGATAATTGAACGAATTTTTAGAACGCATTTTGGAAAAGGAGATTTTGCAATTACTATTTGCACGGGCGAAGTGCAGATACCTGCAGAGGAACAGCGCTTAGAAATTATACGGGAATCCCACGATTCTACCGTAGGAGGCCATAAAGGTGAAACAAAAGACTCTTGCTAGGGTTCGCGAGAGATTTTATTGGAAAGGTATGAGAAATGAGATTAGAGAATATGTAAAAACTTGCGAAACGTGTCAAAAAAGAAAACTGACTAGAATGAAAACGAAAATGCCCATGCGTATCGCAGATACCCCCAGCAGGTCCTTCGGAAAAATACAGATCGATTTAGTGGGCCCTTTACCTATTACTGAATCGGGAAACCAATATATGCTCACCTGGCAAGATTGCCTGAGCAAATATTCAGGCGCGATCCCACTCTCGAAAATTGATACACCTCACGTCGCAGTAGCACTCGCGGAAAATCTCAATTGTATTTTTGGGTGTGCCGAAGCCATACAAACCGACCAAGGATCGCAATTTATGAGTCAAATTATGACTAGTTTTGCTAAGTTACTTAAAATCCGTCAATTTCGATCTACCGCATATCCATTGGCTGCCGTATGCTCTCTTTTCTTTCAACACATCAGTTCACGAATCAACTGGTGTGACTCCTCACGAAATAGTTTTTGGTAGAAAGGTTCGATTTCCTACAGAGTTTGCAGACGAATGTGCACCTAGAACATATGTAGAACTTGTAGATGACGTTTTGAACAGAATTGTGGAGACAGAATCGCTTGCTGTTGCTCGTCTAGAGGCTGCTAAACGTCGTTGTAAAAAGTATTACGATAGAAAAATTAATGAACGCAAATTTGAGCCTAATCAGTACGTATATGTTTTAGTAGACGTTAGAGAAGACAAATTCGAAGATCATCATACAGGGCCCTTTAAAATTATTAGAGCAATCGACGAATTGAATATCGAATTGCAAATCACTGCCACAGTTAAGAAAATTGTACACGTTAACAGAGTCAAGCATGCTTTCTTGAGATACATTTGAATTTTGTTGATTAATTTTCGCTATTACGCAACCCAAGCATTTGAACAATCAAAATTTGTTTGCATATTTGAGTTGGTTAACAAAGTATTTACTAATGTTAAATTCACAGAATTTTAGAAATGAAAAACAAATTTTTATGGAATTATAAAGAGCTTAAAGTAGTAAAAAAATATACATGTATATATATATATATATATATATATATATCAAAATAATGAGTAAAATTAGTGAAAACTGAAAGAATAATATTAAAAATCTAAGAGATTAGACCTTTTCTTTCGAAACACTATCTCCAGACGTGTGTGATCACTGGGCAGTAGCGAAAACTCGGACCTTTGTTCCGGTGGATAGTGTAGACCTGTGAACATTGAACTTATGTTTCACCAATTCAATTTTAGGAAGGATTACCAACAATTGAAGGCTAAACCTTGTACGAAAATAAAAATAATTTCAATAACTCTAAATGTATAAAATTTAACTCTATAAGAATGTTTAATATGTAATTCAAAGGTAGAACACGAAAAACATAGAAAAGAAGAAAGAAAAATTATATATATATATATATATATATATATATGTATATTCCGGGCAACTTATTAGTTATTAAAATTGAAGCTAATCGCATAAGGAAATCTACATTTAAAAATCGTGTACATTAAGAATTGACAAAGCATTAAAAACATGTGGCACCAGATTTAAAAAAAGAAAACTTATAAGTCGAAAGTTTATATTCTACATTTATATTTTAATATAGTATAATCATAAATATAAATTTGTCCATATAAAAGTACGTTATAATAAATAATTGATTTTGAACAAAGGAACTAAATGTTGCTTGAAATTCAATGTGAAACAAAATTCAAAAGAAAGGAAAAACTAATTACTAGTATACCAGTGAATTTGGAAATATTTGAAATTTTGAAATGATAATTATTACTAATTAGCAAAAAAAATGTACGTTATTGAAATTAATGTAGGCATTGACAAACATGTTTAAATTCTTCTAAACAAACTGATTCAGCCTAGTTCATTTTCCAGAATTTTAGGAAAGCCATATCATGCTTTTTCACCTCTTTTCGTACAATTCTGACTTCCTAAAAACATAAATGAAGGTCAGTAAGGTAAAAAATTCGACGTTTTCATGTAAATGATGTATGTTGGAAGAATTAGTATAGAATTGTTTGTAAAATTATTTAGGAAAATTATAACCAGGTTTATTTTAAATATAAAAAAAAATGTTTAAGGTTAGAACTACGCTTTTAGAAATTGAAATCAATGTATGAACGAAAAGATGTTTGAAGAAAATGATAAAAGAATTAACTAAAGAAAGCAGGTAATCAAAATATAGACTAAATATACTCACTAAAAATATATTTTATATATAGAAAGATTTTACATAAGAAAGAAGTCCAGAGATGCTCATAAAATTAGGAGAAGTACTCTCTACTTTCCGGGACTCGTCAAAGAAAAGTCGTAAAATCGAAAGGATGTCCTTTTTTCGATCGACCGTTTTTTTTATGGGCACTCGAACCGAGGGATTCGTCGCGGCCGAGCTATACAAGCCCTTTGCATCCAATAACAGGAAACCACCGGGCCATGTGGTAAAGCTTAAATTCGTCGACTGCTTCGCTCGCCCACGAAGAAAGCCTCTCGGAAATCTTCGAGTTTGGGCCCAGTTTGAGAGCGCAGACGCAATATGCTTTGAGTGGGTGGTGGAGTTTCGAACGCGAGGAAGGGTGAATGTGACGTCACAGACTGGAGGGATGTAATGGAAAGGGCAAAGGGCCCACCCCGTCTTGCGCGCGCCGAGCCAACTTGCGTTGGTGGAGCGCTTCCTCGAAAAGAGCAAATTCGCTTTTGACTTCGAAACGAGAAGCTCGTGTCGCGCTTACTCGTTCTTGCTCGAGCAAAAATCAAAAATTATAAACAAACGAATCTCCGCCGAATTTAAGAATTGCTGTATTAGATCCTAGCAATAAATATTCTTTTATTTGATTTTAACTTAAATTTACTGCGTTTTTCTTTGTAGAATCCATTAGAATCTTTTCACTAATTTCAGAAGTTCGTTCGCGAGAGTTGGACTTCCAAGTCCTTCATTGTGGCATGATTCCGACTTTAATTTAGAGATTCGAGAATTTGAATTTTAAACGGTTTCGCGCTAAAACCTGACTTGCGCGTTACACCACGCATTCAGCAGCGCCATCTATTGACCAGCGGCATCGATACTTTAGACTCAGTAGGTAAGAAGGATTTTGATTACAGTGTGCTCCTATACCACCAGAAGGCTTTAGACCGCAGCGACATCTCTCGGATCACTGGCGTACTAAACGCGTCCAAATACCGGCCAAACTTGTGAAAAGTGGCCATAACGTAGAGGGAAGATAGGTATAGAGGCGACAATGCAATGGGCAGCTTGATGCACGCTAAGGGGAGCGTGACGGCAGGGGAAGGCTTAGTTAGGGAACCAGCAACGCGGAGGCGCTAGTGCCACGAACCAGTGCTTTTACGCTTTAAGTGTGTGAGTGGTGTAGGTTAAGAGAGTGTGCCGTGTACATGAGTCGAACTGCAAAAAATTTAGAACCCTTATACCTGGACTGGTCTCTCCGAACTATATTCTGGTTATTAACTTTCTTCCAATATTTTCGTGAATGGAAATATCCACCGATACGTTTTTCATTTGAAACTTTGTATTTTGATATTTCAAGTTGAAATTGAAAAAACGAACTTTTTTTTTAAAACGAACCCATTAAAAATTATTTGATCCGCCCAGACGAATAATTCTTTTTTTAGAATGATTAATTACAATAGTCATTATTATTACAATATGTGAGCATTTATTGAATATTATTTGCTTTTAAATTGTAATCATCACCAACACATGAACTTATTAATAAATACACAAATAAAAATGTACAAGTAATATCCTTCGCATACAATAATTGTTTTCTTAGAATTATAATAAAATGTATAGGCATTTTTTACATTATTTGATTTTGTACTTATACATTCGCTACTCTCATACTTATCTTTCTGCAGTCTTGGAAAAAATCAGAATAATGTAGGTAAAACTTTTTTTTTTAAACTTATAAATAAAAAAACATTTTATCATTATCGTAGGTACAGTTGAGGTCTCGACTCCAATAACTCACCCGACTCTCGTACTATTTTCAAAGTAAATATTTCAGTCAACTTTTGAATAATTTATCTGAAATATTCCAGGTATTTTCTTTGAACTATATAGAAAAACTTTCTTGCTGGAGGTTGTTTTTAGTATGAAGTGGCCTCGATACTTTTTGTCTTCGAAAGTAGGAAAATGTGGTTACCGACCGGCCTTAATTTTCAATTGGATATTATTAAACAAAAGGTAATTTTCAACTTTTTATTATTTTGCAGGCATTCGCTGAGTATACTTTGTATGTGTACTCAATTTCAAACAGTTTCAATAAAATTTGTACGAGTTGTGATGATTTATGTTGTAATCACTTATTGAATATTATGAAAAAAAAATTTCTCTTCAGTCTTTAATTTTTATACTCAAAACTAATTTTAGGACATAAGAATTCAAAATATGCCTTGTCAAAATATAGAAGCCTATATCTAAAAAATTAATTTTGTGAATTTGAAAATTCCCATTCCTTGAGACCCGGGGTGACGCTTTTAGCGTTTTCGAGCGTTCGGCGAGGTTGAACTCGAGAGCTCAAGTGCAGAAATTGTTTCATTCAAACACTTTACAAAAATCAAAATTGCGATTCTCGCACAACATTCAAAAACATTAAAAGTATAACAATAACAAAATCCTATAATATTAAATAACGATCTAATAAACAAGAAATACATTTCTTCTCTTACTTCTCCAGTAAAATATGATGTACAATATACTTCAGGGTTTCAACTTTTAAAATTATTTGTATAATTTGGACGTATTTATTCGACAAAATTGATATTTATTAACCTACACGTGGAATTTTCCGATTAATAATGATTGTGAAGTAATTAATTTCTTCACGTAATTTATACACGGCTCCTGAGTAGAAGAGTAGATATTTTTACCAAAACAAAAAAAATCATATTTCCTATACTTTTAACAATAGGGTAACAAAAGTTTCAATTGTTATCTAAAAAATGTTTGCTTTGTCCAAATCTTTTATTTAAAAAAAGTTCAGAACTGAAAAAGGAGAGAATATTCTTATTTCTTAAGACTACAAGATATAACAATCTGCTTTATAAATATTTGATTGTTTCCAAAAATAATATATGAAGATGGTAAAAAATTGACATACTTCAGACCAAAAGTAGATTTAGATGTTAAAAATCCTTTCTTTCTGCCAACGTTTCGAAAAACTGAGTCGTTTTCCTCTTCAGGACGTAGATTAAATTTCAAAGTTCGTC
>CAKNXH010049573.1:0-14194 GCA_932178445.1 Andricus quercusramuli
AAACCGCGCTAACAAAACATTCATGGTACCATGATCATGTTTTCGAATTTGAAAACACAAGGATTCTAGATAGAACAGAAAAGTACAAGAAACGGCTAGTTTTAGAAATGGCACACATAGTCACAACAGAAAGCGTTAACGAACGGGCAGACGTAGGAAACTTGTCGGAATTCTATCTTCCATTACTACACAAAAAGAAATAGGCCAATACCCAAAAACGAAAACCAAAAAAACAAAAAATTTTTGAACAAAGAATCCGGAAATAATATTTCTAAATCCAACAAACAGTGTGAGACCACACAAAAATACAGGACACAACTTAGTAAGGTATGCAAAAACAAAAAAATTTTCAAAAAAGAAAATTGAATCAAATGAACTATTTTTACAAAAATCCTGACGAATATACGAAAACAAGAAGAAAAATCCACAAATTAAAAAAACAATATAAAGATAATACACAATACATTTGAAAATAAAAATATTCCAAGAGTGTAGAACAGAAAGTATAGCAGTAAACTGCATTCTCAGTCATCTAGTTTAGAAAAAACGTCACTGACCCCAGCCAAACCCTACGGGGAAAAAAGCGTTATTGCCCACTTAGGAAACATGTGTTTTTAGGAAAGCCGATTTTCACTCAGTTTCATTCTGAATCTCACAGAGAGTAGTCCTCAGTGAGATGACGAACCCAAACAGTACAAAATTCAGAAAAATTGAAAAAAATAAAAGACAATTTTCTAAAAAGTTATGTCAAAAAAATTCAAACCGATCTCTAAGTGTAAAGAAATATCAAGAACAGCTGATCGAAACTTTTAAAGTGTAAAAAGGAAAAAGGAAAGAAAACCGCTAATTCTCAAGGTTGGTAACTACAACAATTTGTTTCTACAATTATTATGATTGCTGTTACTTGACGGCTCAGTGTGTCGGTTTTTTATAGTTTCTATTTTTTTATAGTTCTTTGATTCCAAAAAATTGTTTAACTAAATAGAGTTGGGTTTTTCTTACTTTTTCGTAACGTAGATCACAATCTATAACTTTAAAATGCTCCTGATTGTGTCGGCTTTTTGAATATCGAAGATTTACATATCATAACCTTACAATCCTTGCCTTTTTCGTGTCTTATACTCAAAGAGATTATGAAAAACTTCACTCATATTATGAAGAATAATTAACAAAAAAAGCGCAAACAAATGTATTAAAAACATGATAGAACGTTTAGACTTCCCGTATCTCAATTTCTCCAATGTAGAATCTTTTCAATGCCATTCCTAAATGGTCTAACTAACTCGCTGTCTCTCAAGTTTACAATTTTAAAATTACAAAAACTAAGCGATAGGTTCAATTTTAAATTAAATATATTACTTCCACATTACTCGGTCACATATTAAATAGAATAAAATAAAAATAATGTGAAAAAAAAATAAAAATTTTTTTAATCGTTTAATTGCCCTACGGCCATATATAAAAAAAAATTTTTTTAGTTACTTCGCAATTACCACGTTCAAATATCGGTTACATAGCAATCACCACGTTCAAATATCGGCCCTTAGATCTCTCAAGTAAATCTATGACTCTCATCTTTATAGTACGTTGTGTTGTCAAAGAGGAGAAAAGGTTTCAGAAAATATTACATATATATATATATATATATATAAACTAGACATATTTTACACAGAATACAAAAACAAACAGCCATTTCCAATTATCTGCCTATCCAAATTTTTTTAGTAAAATCTATAACTTCCTAGATGCCGTTCAGTCGTCCAGGGTCGCCAATATATAATTCAGAATTTTCTTATGTACTTTTGAATACGCTTCTTAATTATCTGCCTTCTGTCTATCAGGTTCCAAACTTATAAGGTCAATTTAGTCGGTATTTTCGGTCTCATGCACAAAAAAGAAAGAAGACACAAGAATTTTACATAAACTGAATAATTTTTTCGACAAAACCTAAAAACAATTGGCTACTTTCAATGATCTGCCTTCCGTATCACAGCTTTTGAAAATTGATATTTCTCTCAGGTCTCTGAATGTATAACTTTTCAATTTTGAATGATTAGCATATGAGTTATACTCAAAAAACAAAAAACTAAAAAAACAAAAAAAAATGGAAGGGGAGGGCATTTAAAAACAATGTAAATGTATATGTAAAACTCAACCAAAATGCCATTTTTTATTTATCCACTTTTCCGTATCGTACGATCAGGTCTATAAAATTATTATTTCGCTCTTTCTATATCTCTCAAACTCCCCAGATAGCAAGCGTGCGACGCACGTTACTCGCACTGCATGCGAGGCACGCCGTGCGTGCCGAAACGCAGCGTTACCGCTCGCACTTCGTGCAGGCACATATGTGCGAGGCATATGAGTCGCATATCGTGATACCGCCTGATCACGTGGCAAGAAAAATCCATATAACATGGTGTTCCTTTCGGTTGCGGTGGTTAGGCTAGGTCGTTTATCGATTCGTTATTGAATGTTGACAATTTGCAGTCTTCTTGTTCGTGGGCACTTAGATATATTTAATAATTTATATGTGCGTACAATTTATTTCGGAGTGCAAACGGTTTTCGTGTTCAGTTTATTTTATATTTCATTTGATATTTTAATACTTATATTTTGTAATGTATCGTTTAGATCATTTTGACTCGCAATGTATTTTTTTTTTTAAGTGAAAAGAGAGAAATGATTTTTAAACATTGCCATATGTTTATCCAAACGTGTATAGCAAATAAGAGAACACTTTATTTCATAATTGACACAAATCCAGTCAGAGTTACGTGAAATTCTGAAAATATTGATTAAATAGTGGCACATAACCTCAATTTCTTATGCGGTAAACAAAACACCGCCGTAGATTGCACTTTCAAAAATCAAAATAAGTAGAAAATATACATTGAACATACTGAAAAATTTCCCTACCATACATTCTCCCGATTATTATAGTAGAGAACGCGCAGTTTTCGAAATTATGAAGAGATTCAAGACAAGGTAGATAAAGAATATTTTGTTTTTTCCCATTCCTCCCGCAGCAAAATTTTTGTTTCAGAACGTTTTCGCACGAAACTTTTTTTGTTTATCCTGTTACATGCCTTTTATTCAACAATCTATATTTAAATATTGTACATATATATATACCGTCCGCAAGAACCTGCAACGTGTACTCGCATTATACCAGCACGACGTGATATACGCACGACGTGCGACGCACCTGTCATGCATATGAGGACGCATCTGCGTCATTGCTTGCGTGCACGCCGTGCGACAAAATCCGCACGCGTGCGACGCATGTGCGTCGCACTATGCGCGCATATTGCTATCTGGGTCATTACAAAGTAAACAATAAACAAAAATCAATAGTCTAAGTAAATAACCTTAGTGCAATAATGTCTTTGGACTATAGATAATGTTAAAATAAGAATTTAATGTTACATATTTACGACTGTTATGCGTTAACTGAAGAGACACGCAGTGAATGTAAATGTCTTTAAAAAAGTGTTATGAGATTCAGTCAAATAGAACAACGAACTTTATTTATACGAAAAATACATATAAGTATACAGTATACACATACATATATATGTATATACATATATAGATATATATAAACCAAAGAAAATGAAAAAACCGACGCACAAAAATCTATCGTAGAGAATAAGTGAAATGTACCAATAAACTTTTTCTAGAATAAATCACTGAAGAGGGCCCATATATGGAGCCGAAACGTCTGATGAAAATTTAAATCTCCTTCATCATTTACGGACCCCAAGCCACAAAAACGAAAAACTAATATAAGTACTGAGGGTCGCAAAAAGCCAACAACAATTTATTAAATGTATCGTACTTGCCAAAGAGACTACGTTGCTACAGCTTTGAAAATAATTGCCGACAATCAAATGTATTAAAAATTATATATTTTTCCTGGATACATATGAAACTAATGCAAAAATAACTATCACAAACAGTGGAACTATGAAATGCAATAAAAGCCAAACTGCACGCCAAGAAGTGGTATAACTAACAACATCCGATCATCGTCGGCATAGATCGGAGCGCGTCGGAGGTTATCGTTTTATACCCTGCAAAAAACGTCGTATAGAAAAGTATTAAAGTGTTAAACATTTTAAATGCGATTCAATTCTGTTTTCTGTTCCGAAAAAAAGATTTTAAAAGTATTAGTTCGTACAGGTTCGTATTATACTTCATCACGCTGAATGCGAAACGGCAGTGTCGATGATTCACATTACAAAGTATACATGTTTTTGCAGCAAACGAAATGAGGCAAAAATGAATAATAATCAATTCTGAATTAAAATATTCATAAGGGGTATACAAAAAAAATAATTCTGAATCTCAACTTGCATTCTCGATTTTTCTGTTCCCTTTGGGTTATAAATGAACCACGTTGAAAGAGACACGAATCAGATATTATTCAGAGGTCGCTTATAGTAAATTTGTCTGCTTTTATACAAAAATTCATATTTTTAAAAACATCTGATTAAAAACATCCTGAAAAGCAAAAAAAAAAAGGAAGAAACCACCATTATTTTTTGTGCCACTTTTATAATGATTTTTTTATTTTTATTAACAAAAATATTTTCCACGACACAGCAGTAGTATATATTCAAATACTCGCAATAATGACTATTATTATGCGAAAAGCTGTTCATCTCGCTATTAATCTCTTCAGGAAAAAAATTTATTAATATATTAAGAAATTAATCCGACTCTATCCAGTTCAATCCGAACCGAATTTTCAATCCAAATGAATCTGAATAAATTCGAACCTGGATTGACTGATCAATTTTTAGAAAAAGGATTTTAAATCCTTTCGTTTACACAATAATATGTTGCAACGTTTAAAGTTTTACGAAATAATTCTGAACTATTTATAGTTTGATAAACGAAGATATTAAATACATTGCTGACGCTTTATATAATGAGAAAAAATTCTGTTAGATGCAAGAGAATACAATTTTTTTCCATAGTTACGAATCCTGGAATGACAAACAAATTAATCCTCACAAAACTTTTATTTGCTTTGGAAGTATAATTTGTGAATTCATGTACGATGTTATGTGTTGATGATTAAGTAGATTATGGAGTACAATATGTTTACGGAGTAACATTTTAATAAATTCCTCCTGCTTTCTCCTGTTTAATATTAAAAACATTTACATTGTTTAAAAAAATGATCTTAGAGGGCGCCTACATGCCTCAGGGGGCGCCTGATAGGGTGGGCGCCGGCGGGGTTTCCCGCATCCCAACCTATGGCCAGTCCGCCACTGTACTTAAAGACCTCTCCATAAGCGGGATAGATAATTCACACTACTTTCTAACAATTTCCTTCGCATATCGCCCTCAGATATTGTATATAATTTTGCGTTATGATTTGCCTTTTTCGAGAAAAATCAATTTTTCTGTAAAACCAGACCAATTTATTTCTCCTTCAACGTGGTTCATTTTTGACCCACAAGGAACAAAAAAAATCGAAAATACACATTGAGATTCGGACTTGCTTTTGTCTGAGCACTTCTAAAATTCATATGCTGTTAATTTCTAAATAAACAAACGCTTTTTGCTACGTCCATGAAAGTATTATTCTGTTAGTGATATATTATCACAAAATGTTCAGAATAAATACTCATAGTTATTATTGGAAAAGGTTCAAAATATTATCAAACATTCTCTGTAAAAACCAGAGATTTTTTTTCTTCTGTATCGTATTTTTCGAGTCCTTTTTTGAAATATGATAACTTCATGGTGTTATTATTTTCAATGTAGAAAAACGACTCTGGAATCCCACGAGTGGTTTCATTTTAGTATGACTGGAGACAGGTTTTTTAATCGTATTTCAATGCCTGGAATTAGCTCTGAAGTAATAGTATTTTTACAGTATTAACAAGAATATTGATTTTCAGTGAATTACATACCTACTAAAAAATCTTGTAACTGACTAAATTTTCATGTGAAAATTTCAAAACTTGGCAGAGTACAGCTTCATTTGCATAATTGATTGAATTTGCGAAATCGAAGATGGTGAAGTAATTATAAAGTAAAATTGGATTGAAAATAGCACTGTAAAAGTATAAGCAATTTATTTTTGTGAAAGTATATTTAAAAAATTTCAATTTGAAACCTCCTAGTCACCAAGAAACTTTATCAACTCTTCTGTAGTGGAGAAAGACTTGCAATCCCGATAATTTTTCAGAACCAAGAAGTTTCAATTTGCTCATTTTTAATTAATATATGTCCTCCTTACAAAATTGTATATCTACATTTTTCAATAGATCGAATCCATTTCAAATTAGGCAGGTTCCAGACTTGAAGTTGCAGAATCTCTCGGGGACAAAATATGTTAGGTTTTAGAGGAAATTAGGCGATACGTATTTTTGCGATTTGTGAAAACAAATTTTTTTACAGAGTTATGCGTATTTGAATTGAGATATTTACGATTTCTTTTCAGATTCTGGTAGAGTTTATCGCTTTCTTTCGAAACTCGCGAGAAAATTGAAAAAATCTTCGAAATTAACAAAATAGCGGCAGTTTTTTCTGAAAATGTTAAAAGTCGATTTTCTCAAAAAACCCACACTTATATTTTTTGCCAATTATTTGTTGAATTTGTGCTATCATAAGGAAAATACCTTGTAAGTTTAATGCGGGCTAAATAATATTTGTGGGCAGGAGAATTTTTTTCATAAAATCGAATTTTCGCATTTTTTTAAAAACAACAGATACAAAAAAATTTTGAGAAAATAGTTTGCACATTTAAAAAAGTTCTACAAAAAGTTCTCTTAAGCATTTATGATATCTTGTACCATTTCTGCGAAAAATGAAAAAATTCAATTTTCATAAACAAAAAATTGTCTTCATTCCTGGCTTATTAGTTTTACGTGGGCTGAACAATTTTTATCATCAGAAAGTTATTTTTCATAAATTCGAATTTTGAAATTTTTTGCTGAAACAATTTAAGTTACAAAAGTCTCAATCTCAGTTTAAAAAATAAATAAATAATACCTGGATCCACGTTTTCAGATTTTTATTATCTATTTATTCAGATT
Source organism: Andricus quercusramuli (assembly GCA_932178445.1). Lineage (NCBI taxonomy): Eukaryota > Metazoa > Arthropoda > Insecta > Hymenoptera > Cynipidae > Andricus > Andricus quercusramuli. The sequence goes on from CAKNXH010049573.1 coordinate 7,059, forward strand.
CTTCATTTCAAGATTTGAAAAGTTTTATTTGTTTTTTAAACTGAGATTCAAATAAAGTTTTTATACATTGTTGAAAAATACCTGGATAAATGTGAAATATATTTAAATATATTGAATATAAAAACTTTTCAGTCAAGAAATTTCTTGTCTTGACATTCATTTTGTAACTTAAATTGTTTCAGCAAAAAATCTCAAAATTCTAATTCATGAAAAATAATTTTCTGATGATAAAAATAGTTCAGCCCACGTAAAACTAACATGGAGCTTTCCTCATATGAACATATATATATTTCTTAATATTGAACATAAATGGTGAATATTTCCATGAGCCAGGAATGAAGACAATTTTTTGTTTATGAAAATGGATTTTTTTCACTTTTCTCGGGAATGGTACAAGATATCATAAATGCTTAAGAGAACTTTTTGTAGAACTTTTTTAAATGTGCAAACTATTTTCTCAGCATTTTTTTTTGTATCTGTTGTTGTTCTCAAGAAAAATGCGAAAATTCGAGTTTATGAAAAAAAATTCTCCTGCCCACAAATGTTATTTAGCCCGCATTAAACATTTTCAGAAAAACTGCCGCTATTTTGTTAATTCCGAAGATTTTTTTCATGTTCTCGCGAGTTTAGAAAGAAGGCGATAAACTCTATCAGAATCTGAAAAGAAATAGTAAATATCTCAATTAGGTCAAAAGTTATTCGAGTTTAAAGAAAAAATTAGGGTTTTTTTGGAACACAAAGCAAAAAATTCAAATACGCATAACTGTAAAAAAATTTGTTTTCACAAATCGCAAAAATACGTATTGCCTAATTTCCTCTAAAAACAGCATTTTTTGCCCCCGAGAGATTCTGCGACTTCAAGTGTAGAACTTGCCTGATTTGAAATGGATTCGGTCAATACTGTATTTTTCCAATTGAAAAAATCAAATGATCTAGAAAAGAGGCGTTTACTGACTCAGAATTAAATATAAGTATAAAATTCTAACATAGGAAAATTTTCAATGATTATTTGCATTTATTTCGTCTTCCTGAGATAATTAATCTACTATAATATACACTTGAAAATTCATTTTTAATGAAATGCATATTTGGCAAATATTCAAAATCGACGAGATTATTAGCAGCAGTTCTTGGTTACGATGAAAAACTGGCAAGTAACAATTTCTTTCACTTGTCACGCTAAGCACAAGCTGAGCCTATCTTCCCTCTACGTTGGTAGAGGTGTAGAGGGGTAGGGGGAACGGTTGCGTGGCTGGTTCGCGATACTAGCGCCCTCGCATCGCTCGTTCCCTAACTAAGCCTACTCCCGACGTCTCATTCCCCGCGCCAATCTTCTAAGCTTGGTGGGCATTGTCGCCTCTATACCTATCTTCCCATAACAGAATATGTGAAATTTCGAGTTCATTTTTTACAGTGTATGGTCTCGCCACGCGCAAGTAAAAAAAAGTCAACCAATCAGACGCCTCCCTGCACATGCAACTTTGATGCCATAAAAAGTTTCGGACCTCCCTTTCTATCAATGAGGGATAGAAAAAGAGATATATTCTATTTCGAAACTTTGATAATAAACATTTTGAGCGAAGGTTGCGCTTGCGCTTAGATTGAGATGCAGACTGGGGCACAAAGAAAAAATTGTAGGAGCAATAAAGATAAAAAATGTACGCCATGGTCACGAAACTATAGGACGGACAGATGAATAAATAAAAATGAAAGAATCGCTTCTTCGATTCTGGGCGTAAAGAATCGATCCAATAAAAAATCGACTCGCAAAGAATCGATTCAAAAGATCGATCTTTTGAGTGAAAAAGATCGATCTTTGAAGAATCGATCCAGAATCGCCCATCCCTAGTAACTCTGCTATTGAGTACGGCCGCGGAAACGGCCTGGCGCCATCTGCTTTCTTAAAGCGGCAATATTTTAGTGATGAATTCCACTTGTTTACATGCGATTGAAAATAAATAAAATTTTACTGAAAATAAGAGTTTAACTATCGGATAACGAGAGTGTCTGTAGGAAAACTGATAAAATCTCGATTAAAAATTAAGTAACCAGTCTTGATCAATATTCCACTAAAGAAGTAGTCACCAATGCTAATAAACATTCAATTAGACCAATAGTAATAATTTTTAGAAAAAAACGAAATGTCGAAAAAAATAATATAAAATAAAATAAATTTGTTCAAATAATCGAAAATGTATTAACCAATGTTGATAAGCATTCCAACAGACTAATAGAAATAATTTTAAATAGAAAAAAACGAGAATAAAGGGCTCAAAAGGTCGATTTCATAAAAAATTAACATTTTTGGTTTCAAGGTTAGTTTTCAGGCTCCCGTGGTTAATTTTTAACAAGCCCCTATACTTTCCCGTAACATTATCCCAAAACCTGAAAAATTATTCCAAAAACTCAACAAAGTGATTTTTCCCATTCATATTACATGGGAAACTTCAAAAGTTTCATTTCTAATTTTAATTTCTAATTTATTAATATTTTTAACATAAAGAAAAATGTTAGGAAATTTAAGATTATAATTATAGATTTCCCTAATACTGCTCTTTATGTTCTATATTTTTTACTCAATAAACACCTGTAATTTAACGTCGTATGGGGGAGAACTAACAGACGTTTGTCTGATTACGCTGGACTGAATTTTGCATATTCCATTCACTTTCAACTCCTGCACCCTCACTACATGAATGACTGCTAAACTTTTTCCCTTATTGAGCGTTTCAAGGTGAAAATCGATTGAATGAATTATAGCTTGAAATCCTGTTTTTATTAAAGTTTTCATCATCAATCCGCTTGTTGACATTCGACCGGTAATTTTTAGGGTTATGTTCATGCCGGCAACAACGTAACTAGAACGGGTTTAACTGGAATGAAGAGACAATTTTTTCACTAAATCTTTTTGAAAGAAAGTTCTCTATATTATTTTGCTTTGTTTTGAAAAACGTTATATACGTTTTAAAGCAATCATTTATGCATTTATTATATTTAAAACAATTCATACGTGCTATCTTATGTAAATTTCAAATTTCTATCCCTAAGATATTTTAGGCTTTGGCCGCCGCGGGCGCTGCCTGTCATATCCGGTTAATATCAAGGTCACGTCCGTACTCAATAAGGTATAACTGAGTAGAGTACAAATACGCGCGTTTTTTAAACTTCAATTTAGAAGAAGAATTATTTATAAAGATAAAAACTTGTAATATAAAAGTATATAATATATACAAAAATGTATAATATACTTTACAATGAAGTAAAAAATTGTTGTTTGAAACATTCCCCTTCTTTCATTTCATATACTTCAGAAAAATTATATTGTTTGAGGTTTAAATTACATTTTTTTACAGTGTGATTTTGAAAAAATCGTCTTTTTCCTAACAAATAGCTTAGCACCATGTGTCATCTTATCTTTACAAAATATATATTGAATTCCGATGTTAAAATTTATTTATTACATTTTAACATTGGAATTAAATTTTTTTATTATTTATTACTATTTTATTTTAAAACACATTAAAATTTCAACGAAAGGAGAAATTTCAAAAGTTACAAGGCAATCCGATATCGATCAGTAAAGTGAAATAGTTATTTGTGATACAAGTGCGTAAAATAGGTGATTGTGTGCGAGTGTGAATTTTGCAGCATAAGCCGCAGGCGAATGATGCAATCACACGAGTTACCAATCACCGACGCGCACGTGTATCACACGCTATTTCTGCAACGCCCGTCCGAAAAAGTTGTTAGGAGGTGATAACGAAAAATACTAATTTTATATTGCATAGAGTGGAGTAATTAAATTTTTTTGGAAAAAAAATCCAAAAAAAGGGTTTGGAAAAAAATTTGAAAGAAATATTCTGTAAAAAAATTTGGTGAAAAACAAATTTTTTAAACAAAATTCTTGGAAAAAAAAATGTTTGGAAAAAGAATTATTAAAAAAATGTTGGTTTTCATGCTCTTTTGCCTCCCCCCCGGGGGGAGGGGGGGCACGAAACCCTAAAAACCAAGCTTCAATCATTAAAACATTTGTTCAAGTTAAATCTAAATTTATTTCATGAAGATACCAACACCAGTGTTTAAAATTACCTATGCCAGTGTCTAAAGTACCTTATCTCGGAAGTGCGCATGCGCAGCTTTTTCACCAGTGTCTAAAGTAAGTCATTTTCAAACTGCGCATGCGCGAAAATTGTTTCACGCACAGTCTGCTCAAATAATGTCCTTTGGGCACCATTTACAAGCATGAAAACGTCAACTTTTGAGATGGGTGTTGCAAAAATATATTTTTGAAATTAATTTAGGTTTTACAAGTTTTTCAATATTTTTCTTGCATAGAAAGTTATTAAATGTCACTATTTTGATAGAATTAATTCACTTATTATTACTGTATATTACTGTATACTGTATTGTCAACGGCGATACCACGCTGAAAACACCAGTTCCCATTAGATCACTGAAGTTAAGCAGTGTTGGGCGCGGTTAGTACTTGGATGGGTGACCGTTCGGGGAATACTGCGTGTTGTTGACCCGTCGTGGGTGTGGTGGACCCACACTGGTAGTATTTATCCACCTAGAAACACTACCCGAATCGGGTAGTGAGGCAATGAACTTTCGAGTTCGAAATGCTAATCAATTTTTTTTTTTTATTATTACTGTATAAAATGCAACTATTATATGTACGCGCGACGCATATGTCCCGCACCATGTAAGCCCGCGTGCCTCTCACAATGTGAGACGCATATGCCTCGCACGTACGTGCCCTCACACAAAATGCCACGCATATTCCTCGCACCATGCACGCACTGCGTATCTCGCACGCCGTGCGGGTAACGTGCCTCGCACGATTGTTATCTGGGATATAGCGTGCGGTGAAGAGTGCGGCACAAAAAGCGCATTATTACTCAAAACATAATATAGCAGTTGTGTAAAAATAAAACTCTGATCAAATTCGCTTCATGCTCTAAATTTTTACTATACGAAAGTTAGTATACAGATTTAGAATTATTAGTCAAGCAAGTTTTCCACGTTCAATAGTTTTATTCATACCAACCCTGGCGGACCGGCCGAACGCAAACATTACGCTACAGCGTAATGGTAAAGTAACGGTAAAGTAATGGTAAAGTAATATGGCATTATAATCAAAAAAAGAAACAAAATTAATATGTAAACTGTTGCAATTATAACAAAACCTTGAAATTTACGTTAAACGGTCATGCCGTAATTGCAACAAGTTGCTTTTGCAGCGTTAAAAAATAAAAAAAACAAAGTGACCGTCATTTAAGTCGGGCCCCTGCATATTGGCAGCCCGCTAACGTATTCTCAAGTGGGTTGCCAGTCTGCAGGGGCCCGACTTGAATGACAGCCACTTTGATTTTTTATTGTTTAACGCTGAGAAAGCAACTTGTTGCAATTACGGCATGGCCATTTAACGTAAATTTTAAAGGTTCATCATAATTGCAACAGTTTACATATTAATTTTGTTTCTTTTATTAATTATAATTCCATATTACTTTACCATTACTTTACCATTACGCTGTAGCGTAATGTTTGCGTTCGGCCGGTCCGCTAGGGAATTCTTAGATTAAGGTTAAACATTATAAAAGACGTGTAAAAGGGATTTTAAAAAACACTATAGTTTTGAATCTTTCAGTTAATTACTTTCAATGGTTCAGGCACGAAGGAATATTAAGGAGTAGTATCCCTGTAAGTGGGGAGTGGGACGAGCGACGTCCAAGAATTCATTAATGCTTGCTACGAATGAAAACTCGTATGCTGCATCGAGATGTCAAAAGGTAACATATATTGAGTGGGTATAACATGTGGCTGCGAAAACAGCTCTGCGCATGTGCACGGGGCAGCATACGAGTTTTCATTCGTAGCAAGCAGGAACGAATTCTTGGACGTCACTTGTCCCACCTCTGCTCACCAAACACATAGGGTGATACCACTCCTTACTATTCCTTCGTGGGTTCAGACTAGAAATAAAATCTTCAAAGATAGGTTTCTAAATGCCACAACGTTTCTATTAGAATTCAGATTTAAAATGATCGAAAACAAGTCTTTCAAGTGCACATTTTTAATAGGGTCATCCACTAATTTTTTTTTTATTTTTGCATATTAAAGTATATGCTCCAAAATAACTAATCATACCAGCATAGTGTGAAAAAAACTTTTTTTGGAATTTATATTTGAAAAAGAAAAATTTGTACATATTTAAAATTCCTATTTCTTTCGCGCCCATTCCGCCATCTTGATGACGTAGCTAGCCGCCAAACACTTGTAAATAAGCCGGGCGATTCACGTTTTTTCCATAAAAATGAAAAAAATCAGCGCTACCATTGGTGTTTTGTGCCTTAATGCAAGAAAACGTCTGTCAAAAATCCAGGAAAATTATTTATATCTATACCCAAAAGTGAGGAATGAAAATAATGGTACAAAATTGTTCGTCGTGACATGTGCCCTACCGCATCTTTAACGCCAACAGTATATATGGGGCATTATTTCTCAACTGCCCCAACTTTAAAAGTCATGTTCTTTGATTTTCTTCAAATTCGGGGAATATGTTCACCTACCCGATAGTACTTAATCGACAAATTTATAGACAACAAAAACCACCCCCCTCCAAGTGATGGGGGTGACATTTTCAACCCCAACGCCTGCACGGGTATTTTCAAAAGCTTGTAACTTCCTTTCTATTTCAGCGATTTAAAATTTTTATGAGGGTTTTCGAAAGGTTATTTATTACTCTTTTCTTCTATTTTATTAACGAAAAAAACTAAACAAAATTTAAGCATTTTTTAAACAATTCAATTGTTTATTTAACTTTTTTAGCAACTTGGGGTATTTTTATTTTTTTTAAATAGTCTTAAAAGGAAGCTTGACCTTTTGGCTTCAAAAAAGGTCCTGAGCAAAAAAATGGTCCAGTGAACAGTTTCCGAGATATAGGCCCCGATGTGAAGGCAGTCCTAATGCTCGTGCTCAGACGCAATCCTTTAGTAGTCCACATACTAGTTTTCAAGTCTAACATTCTTTCAACGCATTCATGTTCATTCAGAATGACATTAAATCAGCTAATAAACATTTTAGAATGTTTGTCGGCGGTTCAGAGTAAGTTTATATTATTTATTATTTGTTAT
>CAKNXH010049588.1:0-14337 GCA_932178445.1 Andricus quercusramuli
TTTTCGATCAAATACAAAAAATTCCCGGTCATAAGCAAAATTCCCGGTCATAAGCAAAATTCCCGGGGTTTTCCCGGTTTTTTCAAGGTCCAATAAAATTCCAGGGTTTTTCCCGGTTTCTCCCGGTTTCCCGGTCCGCTAGACACCCTGCAAGTCAAAGCTGCTGACAATCAAGCAGCATATTGTTGACAAAATAAGGCTGTTATCTGACGCAAGGAGGAGGATACAGAAGAGGGAGAGATGGATCAGAGAGAATCAACAGTTTCTCGCTGACCCATCGCGCCTCTTCAGTGATCCCCCTGTTTTTGTAAAAAATCCACCCAAGCCCAAGGAGGTAGAGACTTTTTGGAGAGAGGTGTACAAGATCCCGAAAACACTAGAGTTGAAGGAAGATACTGACAATATCATTCGCTTCAAGGAGTTTTGCGACAGCCTCATAAAATCTGAGGAGGAGTGCCCATCAGTCACTGCCGAAGAGGTGAAAAAAGCACTTAGAGGCACGAAGAACTTTTCCGGTGCTGGACCAGATTGTATCAAGAACTTTTGGTGGAAGAAGTTTACTTCTACACACCAACATTTGGCCCGCATATTCACCTCATATTTAAAGTCGGAGATGCCCATTCCGCAGTGGCTAGTGTTAGGACGCACTATACTCCTACCGAAAAAAGGCGACTTGTCCAAACCAGAGAATTACAGGCCAATAACTTGTTTGAACACACTGTATAAGATTTTTACAGCTGTCCTAAACAACAGGATTGTTCGACGAATTGAGCCTGTATGGCGAGAGATGTACGAACAACGTGGCTCGAAAAAAGGTGTAGCAGGCTGTCGAGAGAACCTGCTGATTGACAGGTGTGTCTGTAAAGACGCTACAGTCCATCAGCGCGTCCTGTCAATGGCCTGGATTGACTACCGGAAAGCTTTTGATTCAACCTCTCATAGACTTATCATCTGTCTGTTGGAAAGCTTGAAGGTACATCCACACATAGTGAGATGCATAGAGAGATTGATGCCTCTTTGGAAAACTAGATTTACCATCTCATCTAGGAATTATCGTCTGACGACGAACAACGTCACCTTCCAGAGGGGCGTCTTTCAAGGGGATAGTATGAGCCCTTTGCTTTTTTGCATCACACTTTTGCCTCTATCTCTTGCACTACGAAATTCTCCTGGATACCTCTGTGGCGACACTAATCAGCGTGAGCATAAGGTCACTCATGTAGTCTATATGGATGACCTGAAGATCTATGCCGCTGGTAAAAGCAAACTTCAAACTGCTTTAAATATCGTCAAGAACTACACAGGAGAGATTGGGATGGACTTTGGTTTGGACAAGTGTGCCAAAATTCATTTGAAGAAAGGAAAGATTACTGGCGTTCCCAAGGACCCTGAGCTTGTGGATATAAGTGTTATTAGACATCTTAACACTGGAGAGACCTATACATACCTGGGCGTGCCTCAAAGCCGCATTCAGGACGTAACATCAGTGAAGGAGTCTCTCCGAAGCAGATACAAGCATCTTCTTCGACAGATTTGGTCTTCCAATCTGTCGGCGTTGAACAAGGTATCTGCGACTAACATGCTTGCCGTCCCGGTTCTACTCTACTCGTTTGGGGTGGTTCAATGGACGAAGAACGAGCTTAAGGCCCTTGATGTCACCACGCGTAAGATCATGCATATGCATAAAAGCTTGCATATCAATTCGTCAGTTCCGCGATTATACATTTCACGCCAGCAAGGCGGACGCGGACTTCTGAATCTCCAGTGTCTTCATAACCGAATTGTTTTGAGTACAGCTTACATCGTTGCGAATGGCAGAGATCCTCTCCTAAAGATGGTCAGAAACCACGAGATGATTGGCGAAGGGGCGTTCCTTTACAAAGCCGCGGAGCAAGCTGCTGAGACCCTTGGCCTGAATTTTAACATCAGAAGTGAGGAAAGTGCATTACTCCATCTAGATGCTTCACGTCTAAAAGCCGAAGTAAAGAAAGCAGAGGTTGGAAAATTTCACCAAGAGCTACTCGACAAGCAAATGCACGGAAACTTTCACAGAAATGTAGAAAAACAGTCCTTGTCGAAGGAGCAAACTTTTGCTTTCCTCAAATCATCAGGGCTCAATTCAGGTACAGAGGGCTTTATTTTCGCATGCCAGGACGGTGTCATCTCCACCTATGCATTCCGTCACCGCATTTTATGTCAAGAAGTTCCCCGTGATAAGTGCAGAGCGTGTCATGCACAGGCTGAGTACCTAGAACACATACTATCGGGGTGTCCGACCCACGCAGGAACAACGTATATCTATAGACATAATGCGGCCCTAAGAGTACTTTATTACCACCTTTGTCGCTCTTACGGTGTTGGTCGCGACCCTGCCCTGCCGAACGCTCCAAGGGATATAGAGTCAATTGTCCGAAACGAGAAGTGCCAGATTTTCTGGAACTGCGATTTTCGGGCAGCAGTCTCCGTTGCGCACTCGAGGCCTGACAATGTTCTCCAAGACTTCGAGAAACGAACTATATTCGTGATCGAATTCTCGGCTCCGTCCGATCGCAACATGACTGCAAAGGAGAAAAAAAAGAGGAGAGGTATCAAGACCTTAAAAGAGCTGCAACGACTGTACCCAAAATATTCGGTACGAGTAATTGTCCTTGTGATAGGTGCTCTCGGAGGTGCTAAATTATCACTGGTTCGTAACCTTAAAGCCGTACCCGCGTGCCAAAAATATGCCAAGGCACTTGCAGGGTGTCCAGCGGACCAGGAAACCGGGAAAACCCCTGGAATTTTATTGGGCCGTGAAATAACCGGGAAAACCACGGGAATTTTGCTTATGACCGGGAATTTTTTGTATTTGATCGAAAAATCGACTTTTTTCTACTTAATTTTCTTTTTATTTAATTTCCACTTTATCTGCAGTCGCAAGGTTTTTTCTTATGCTTATCCTAGGTACCTATTTATGTAATTTTTGACATTCTCATTCTGATGAGAAGGAATTGGTTTTATGTAAAATTTGTCTTAGTCGGGTTTCATCAAATCTCCACGTTTTGAGACCCACTAAGTCAGAAAAAAACGATTTTCACGAAGGTAAAATCTGTCTGTATTCTGTAGTCTGTCTGCAGTCTGTACACACTTTTTTAAGACCTAAAAGAAAAAGACAAAGTCGTCAGTCAGCTATTTTGGATCAAAATTCAAAAAGTTATAGCATTTTCAAACTTTTTGAGACCATTTTTTTAAGAGTTGAAAATTCTATGTACCTACAAGATTATCATAACAACTTTTTGAGTTTTCTTAAAAAAATCGAACATTCAAATTCTGTGCTCGAGCAGCGGGCAGATTTTTTCTATGTATATATGTTGAAATTCCTATTTCTATGTACACATGGACTTCAAGAAATCACAAAAAGACATCTAAAACTTAGTCGGGGGAAAAATATTTGACCGGGAAAAAACCGGTAAAAACCCGGGAATTTCAAATTGCCTGATCACTAGATACCCTGACTTGCGAGATGGATGCAGAAAGCTGTCATCCTTGGGTCGCTTCGTGTCCTCAAGACACACGAGTGTTTCGCCGGCCTGTCGTTGTGATTTCGTCGTACCCTGTGACCACCCATCTCACGGATGTGAGACGTGGCCATAGGTGTATTTTACCGCGGTTCTACTGGGGGCTATTGACATTTTTTTTTAGATGGCAGTTCAACCCAGCATACGTAAACGGCACACTAGTGCGAATTGGTATTTCGTGATTTCAGCTGAATATTTTAAAATGAAAATAATTTTTAAAATATGCGTATAAATATATGATTTTGGTGTAAAATTTCTCACGCAATCCGTTGGGGCAGCTTAAATTTATCGAAAATTATATCAGCTTATAACAAAACTGTTATTTGAACATCTATTAAAAATAGATGTTCTTTCATGAAAAAATACGCCAATCCGATAATATTATATCAAGTATTTTTCCCGATGTGTCAGATTTTCGGTATTATGGTATGAAGTATATCACGAGTGCAGGACAGCACACATTCTTAATTTTGTAGTATAAAGCATATTATTGCAAAAATAGTGTTTTTCAGGTCAATTGTTGAAAGAATTCATTTTACTATGACTTTGTGAAGCTCTCCATGTGGCTGATTGGTAAAAAGATTGATCAGTGAACTGTGTCAGGGTGGTGATGTGCGATGTGAGGTTTCGTTAGGAAAGAGTAGAAGTACATCGAATGTTTAGAGAAAAGAAAAAAGTTTTATTACATATTTAAACAAAAAAAATCAACATTATTTTATTGTGAAACTATTACTCTTATGACAAACAACATTGAACATTATTCATTGAAACCAATGCAGTCAATGTAGACAGAAGCTGCGTGATCGGTGCACATCGTCTTCAGACTCCTCTGCTAGTGCCTGTAGAACAGTCCAAGAATTTCCCAAATTGTAACGACGTCCTTACTCCGCCATTCTCAATATAAAAAAAGATTGTTGAAAAAATATTATCATATCAATTTAGAGTCTAACAATACTGAGTAATTGTAAAATTTGTGCTTCTCATGCAATATTTTTACTGGTGTATGAAATGTTATTTATTATTGTTCATAATATTTTTTTTTATTTATAGACATATTTATCAGTGACACCTCTTTTTCTTGCTGAATTTCATCAACGGTCAAAAGATTCGCTTTACATATAGAAAACTGCGATCTGAAAAAAAGTAGCATTGTTATCATCAGTTTTTAAATTACAATTCTCATCAGATTTTGAATTTTTCTTTTCAATTAAAAGCTAATTAAATTTTAATGAGATTCGTGACAAGCGACTTCCCAAAAATTATTTTAACCATTTTTCATTTAAAAACTTTTTTTTTTTAATTTTCAGAAGTGCCATTCTTAAGGATTTTTAGATTTATAAAGAAAGATCTCGGATAAGAGCAAGAATAGGGTGGACCAAATTCAAACCTGTACAAATTTGAATTTTAAATTTTGCTTTTTGGCGGTCGATCCTCCCCCCCCCCCCCCCTCCCCAAATTTGTTTGATTTAGAGAAAAAGAAATTCCATATTTTTTAAATCGGTCAACAATAACTAGTGCCGCGCACTTTTGAAATTACTATGGGGTTTTAAATGAAAAAGCTTGGTTTTCGGAAAAATGAAAAGAAGAAGAACATTTTATTAACTTTTCGTAAATTAAAGTTTGATCGGCTCTTAAATGTTAAATGTCAGTTTTATATGAATAATGTTGATTACTGTCTTTGACAAACAATTTTACTCTTAACTTTCATCATTTGCGACATTTATTTCAGAAAACGATAACTTTTCACGATTTAAAGGATGAAAAAAATTGTTTAGATGAATTTTATTTGTTGAATTGTTTAAATAATTGAAAAATATCCTGAAGAAAAACTATTACTCTTATCATTTGTTAATTGTGTCATTCTTATAGACAAATGTACAGTCATGTTTTGCCAACGACTCTTCCCAATGATACTTTACAACTAATCAGCAATTGGTAATAATTGAAACAATTTTCTATTTCAAATGCAGTTTTATAATGGTAACTAAGTATTTGCAAAAAAAAAACACAAAACTAACATGTATTCATCAAAAATATACTAAAACTGCATTCGTTTACAAAAATGTTTATCATATAAACCTGTTCATTGAAAAATTGTAAAACTGTACATGTCTATGTAGAAATTGTTTTAATGCTAAGCAGTTGTTGTTCATCTGCAAAGTATCGTAGCACGGAGTGATCGGAGCGACATTTATAGTAGATTCGGTAAAAAATCTATAAACTGAAAAATTGTCAAACTGTAAGGTTGTTCATGAAAATTGTTTAAACAATTGCCAAATTGAATCTATTTTCAATTAGTCTTAATAGAATTATATTAATTCCTCTCACATTTTATGCTTGATGTGCAACATAAATCCTACAGCAAAGAGCAAAGTGTAAATAAATATTTGTTATAATTAAATTTTGTATAGAGATGTATCAAATTAACTGGCGCAGAGCTGCTTTAATATGCCATTTCTCGTTCCAAGGCGATAAAATCCATCATTTGTGACATCTGTAACCACAGCTAATACATTGCGAGCGTCTCCTCAACCGTTTTCTACATCGGGAATAGAGACTCGAACAGTAGATCCTTGTTCTGCTGGAGGGATTTTCTTATCAGAAGTTCGCTTCATCCGTTTTGCTTCATGAGCGAGATTATCGAAGGCCTCTTTACGTTGGATAATTGCATTTTGGGTCCTGTTGCACAATTCACGCAAGACGTGTACTCTATAACCTTCATTTTCTTCAATTGTCACACCGCAAATTGAATGAACGTAGCAGTGGCACTCCTGACATTGATGAGCTGCACTTGTTTCCTCCAAGCAAACCACACACTTTGTTTCTGGCAGATTATAATTAGTTTTTTCCTGATTATTAGGACTCATGTTTTCAGTTCGATCAGCACATTGGTTCGTTGTAGTCGATTCAATAATGCTCTCAAGCTCTTCTTCTGCCGCAATATTCTGTAGGACATCTTGAGGCAGATTCGACGTATTCAGGCCTACTTTAACTTTTGTTCCAAATAAAGCCTCATACGGCGATCTTTTGATTCCAGCATGGAATGCCCTGTTCTTCATCAGCTGAACGAAATTCAGTGCTTCACTCCAGCGTGAGTTATTATGAACCTGCATCCACGTAGTCAGTATGTTCTCGATGTCCTGGTTTGCCCTTTCGACGCTGCCTTGACTCTGACTATGCCGTGGTTTACCTTGCACGATTTTTAATTCTGGCCAAAATTGTTTCAAATTGGAAACAATGTAATTTTCAAATTCCCTACGATTGTCGGACTGTAACACGGCAGGTGCTCCAAGCAGAGTGAAAATCTGAATTAAATTAAGGGCTACATCTTCTGCTCGCTTCGACTCCAGAGCTTTGAGAACTACACATTTCGTTATATGCTCCTGGTAAACTAGAATAAACTTGTATGGGCCATCCGGATGAGATTGAAAAACTATCAGGTCTACCTGACAGCGCGAGTTAAATTCAGAAAATAATAGAGGCTTAACGACCACCCCTTTCTTAACACCTTTCTGCTTCTGCTCACCCCTGATGAACGCCCCTTTGCCTTCTTCTTCGTGTTTCCTGACCATTTTAAGAAGAGGATCTTGTCCATTTGCAACTATATGTTCTGTACCCAGAATAATCCTGTTGTGAAGACATTCAAGATTCAGTATTCCGCGACCACCTAGGCAGCGTGAGATGTAAAGTCGCGGAACAGAAGACTTAAGGTGCTTGCTTTTGTTGATGTGCAAAACCTTTCGCGTCCCGATATCAAGGGATCTGAGCTCGTCCTTCGTCCATGGAACCATTCCAAATGAATAGAGTACTACCGGGACGGCAAGCATGTTTGTTGCAGATACTTTGTTCTTAGCCGACAGCTTGGAAGACCAAATCTGCCGGATGAGACGTTTGTATCTGCTTCGGAGAGTATCCTTTATAGATGTCACGTCCTGAATGCGGCTCTGTTGCACGCCCAGGTATGTATATGTCTCTCCAGCGCTAAGGTGTCGTATAGCGCTTCTGTCGACCAGCTGAGGGTCTTCGGGGATGCCATTAAATTTTCCTTTTTTCAAATTAACCTTGGCGCATTTCTCTAACCTGAACTCCATTATAATCTCTTGAGTGTACCCCTTGCCAATTTTTAGAGCTAGATGTAGTTTCTCTTGAATTCTAGCATAGATCTTGAGATCGCCCATGTAAAATATATGAGTGACCTTATGCTTTCGATCTCCATGTTTGCCACAGAGGAACTCTTCGGAATGGCGAAGTGCGAGAGACAGTGGCAATAATGTGAGGCAAAAGAGAAAAGGGTTCATGGTGTCGTACTGAAACACACCTCCCTAAAGCGGCATTAATCTCTCTATGCACCGCACGATGTGTGGATGAACCTTTAAGCTTTCCAACAGACAGATGATAAGTCTATGGGAGGTTGAATGGAAAGCTTTCCGGTAATCAATCCAGGCGATCGATAGGAATCGCTGATAGGATGCTGCGTCTTTACAAATACATCTATCGATGAGCAGGTTCTCCCGACATCCTGCTACGCCTTTCTTTGAGCCGCGTTGTTCATACATCTCTCGCCACACAGGTCCAATTGTCCGAACAATCCTATCATTTAGGATAGCTGTAAAGATCTTATACAGTGTGTTCAGACAAGTTATTGGCCTGTAATTCTTAGGATCAGCTTAGTTGCCCGTATTCGGCAGGAGCACTGTGCGCCCTTTCACCAACCACTTTAGAATAGGCTCTTTCGACTTTAAATATAAGGTGAAAATTCGGGCCAGATGCTGGTGGGTTGAAGGAAACTTCTTCCACCAGAAAGTCTTGATACCATCTGGACCCGGAGCGGAATAGTTCTTCATGCCTCTTAATACGTTTTTCACCTCCTCGGTAATGATAGGTGGGCATTCCTCCTCAGCTGTTATGAGGGCGTTGCATAGCTCCTTGAAGCTATTTATATTCTTTGTGTCTTCTTGAAGTGGATGTTGGACCTCGTAGACTTCTCCCCAAAATGCTTCGACCTCCTCTGGTTTGGGCGGATGGCCGACAGTAACTGGAGGGTCTTTGAAGAGTCGAGATGGGTCAGACATAAACTGTTGATTTTCTCTGACCCACCTCTCCCTCCGCTCTAGACTTCTCCTAGCGTTAGATAGTACTCGGATTCTATCAACAATATGCTGCCTGATGGTCAGTAGCTTTGACTTGTTGATTGTGTGAAGAAGGATCCGCAGTACGCGCGTGAACTTTCGAACCTTGGCAGTGAAAGTCCTGCCAGATATTATGTAGTCAATCACACACTGAATTCGGGACGGGTACTGTCTTGCCCAGCCTATTTTTGTACTGATTTAATGTATGTTGCTGTTTCTCCGAGTCCTGAAGCATCGTTCTTCATCTATTGGATGCTTGTTCGTGGTTGGTCTCAGTGTCGCCTCTCTTTCTCTGTTGCCGGCTACAACTATAATGCAATGAAAATAAGTCTTCGTTTACTAAGTTGACATAGATGAATCAACAGTATTTTCTTGATTCTTTTAACCTGAAATACGTATCTGTTTAACTGAATTTATTCAAAGACAATTAAATGTTGGTTCTGAGAAAATATTAATTTACAGCTGTTATATAAAAGCAGACTTTAATACCATTAATACTTCTCTCAGCATTTTTATTATTATTTAATTAAATTTCTATATAACTAAATGTTGATTTAAGAGTTCCAGAAATGAGATTTTCATGTTATCACTAGATAATTGTATCATTCTTTTAATGTTTGATTGACATTATTCTTGTATTAGATTTTAATATTGCTGAATTTATTTTATCATTCATGATACTTTATTTCAATGTTTCATGTAAGTAAATTGAATCTTTTCAGAAGATTACTCTAATATGCGAAAGATAATTTCAACGTTTCACACAGTCCATTATAATATTTATGTAGCTGATTTTATATCATAAATTCCAACAACAGCTTTCGAATTATATGTTCTTTATTCCAAAATAGTTGAATCAATATTATTAAAAATTATTACGCGACTACCAGATATTAATTGCTAATAGTTTATTTGACATCTGAGCTACATCGGTATAAAATTCTAAATCTCTCACTGTGATCTACTGGATGTAATAAGATCTCTTAAGAAGCTGTTGGTTCTTTTCAAGATTCGTGCAAAAAGTTTATATGGTTTAATTAATTTGCAGAGGCATGTTGTGAGATCTATAACTGTTTTTGAGTCGCTCAAACGCAAAGCCTTCTGAAATCTTGCAAATGTTTCAAAATTAAAATTTTTTAAATACAAAGCTCTCTTTCTTCCGTCTCTCGCACTCTCTCTCTCTCCCTCTCTCTCTTCCCCGTCTCTTCTCCCCCTCTCTCTGTCTCTCTGTCTACACACATGCTTCATACCTTGCTGTCACTTCATTATGAGTTGTTTTTTTTAATATAAAAATTAATTCAGTCTTCAGCTTATAAGTCAATTTCATCTAAGAGCGTGTGCCTTGACATATTGGACAAAGCCTGGTTTTTACTCCATCATTCACGGATAGTGTTGCAGTCAAGTGCAGTCAACTATTATTTTACATGTGAGAAGTTGTAGGCTCCGGAAACTATGATCATGGTTCCTTAAAGCAACCAATCCCAACAAAACTGGAACGTGTACGTCATCCGCTTCTGCTCCTTCTGTCCTAGAAGATAAGCAAGAGCGGGAAATTTACGCGAGATAACATCGTGCAAGACCGTTCTTTGGAGTCAGGTTTCTAGCCGTGGATGACCTTACGCGGCAGACGGGACAGCTGGAGATGAATCTTGTTGAGTTGGCTAAGAAATGAAGCTTTCATTCCTCCAAGACAGCCGATTATGAGAACTACAAGATGGACTTTGTGGCCTTGGTACAGCCTGCTCAGCTCGAAAAAAGTGCTTGATATTTCGCCCGTTTTTCTTCCTCCTTTGCCATGAAATTACCATCGGCTGGTGCCAAGAATTCAATCACGTAAATGATCTTGGTCTTCAGATCTTGGAGGACAATAGCAGGCTTCGTAGCACTGATACGTTGAGTGGTGGAGAATGAGAAATTCCAGTAGATCTTACACTGATCATTCTCCACAACGGACTCGAGTTTCCCCTGGGCGTATGGCAAGACGGGCAATAAATCAACACCACAGAAGTGCCTAAGATGGTAATATAGCACTTTTAGAGCCGCATTGTGTCTCTTTATGTACCCGTAGCGTGCATATTTCGAGCATCCACTAAGAACATGTGTTTCTGGCTCTTGCTTGCACGCTCGGCCGTTGGTATCCCTACAGGTATGGTACATTCATTATGCGCTCGCGGTAAACTAAGGTGTCTATAACGCCGTCTTGACAGGCAAAAAGAAATCCCTCAGTCTCCGATCTCAATCCAGCAGACTTGATAAATATGTTGGACAGACCCATCGAGAGCTCTTCTCTAGGTATGATACCGTAGAATTTACCATGAAGGAGCTTGTCAGCATGTTCTCTCAGCAGAAGCGTATGTTCTGCTCCCTGTACACGACTTTTTAACACCAGAGGTGTTAGTGATGCTAGGCCATGTGTAGTGTCGCTAGAATCAAATGGGAGGTCAAGCTCCTCTGCGGCCCTATCTGCGGCACGGTATAGAAACGCCGCAGCATAGGCGACTTCATGTTGATGTACGAGTCGCATAAGAGAATCTGTGCTGCTTAGAATAGCCAGAACCTTTCTTCGATGAAGACACTCTAAGCTTAGCACGCCTCTACCCTCTTTATCTCGAGAGAGGTATATTCGAGGTACGGAAGATCTAGGATGATGACATCGATGGATTGTCATCATCTTGCGTGTGTTTCAGTCTAGTTGCTTCAATTCATCGACGTTCCATTTTACTGTGCCAAACGTGTAGAGCAGTATAGGAACGGCCAGCATATTGGTCGCCTGGGTCTTATTCTTTCCAGATAATTCGGACTTAGAGAGTCTCCTTGGAAGACCCCCCTCTTATATGTGATATAGCTTGTAGTCACTTGTCTTTTGTCAGATGTCATGGAAAATCTTGTCCGCCACAAGAGCATAAGCTCTTTTATGCATCTCAATATTTTTGGATGTACCTCCAGGCACTTAAGGAGCTTAATAAGGAGCTCATGGTTTGTGTTATCGAATGCCTTACGGTAGTCAATCCAAGACATGGACAGATTGCGTCGATACCTGATTGAGCCCTGTGTAATACACCTGTCTATTAACAAGTTCGCCCTGCAAGCTGTCAGCCCTCTCTTGCATCCACGTTGTTCAACTATCACACTCCATACTGGCTCGAGAGATGTTAATATCCTCTCTTTGAGGATGCCAGTGAATAGCTTGTAGCTGGTGTTTAAACAAGCTATGGGCCTGTAGTTCTTTGGAATTAACAAATCTCCGGTCTTGGGGATCAATACTCTGCGTCCTTCCACTAACCACTGTGGGACGGGTTGTTCTTCGTTCAAGAAAGTAGTAAATATACGAGCCAGATGTTGGTGCGTAGAAGTAAACTTCTTCCACCAAAAGTTGTTGATTTTATCTGGCCATGGCGCTGAAAAGTTATTAGTTCCTGCGATAACCTTCTTCACTTCTTCAGCAGTAATTAGTGGACACTCTTCTTCTGGACCCTGTAATCTTTGCCTTTGGAAAAAGTTACGAAAGAGTGATATATCTTAAGCGTTTTTCTTTAGCTGATAAGTATCTCCATAGACTAGCTCCCAGAAAACTTGAATCTCTTCTCTACTAGGCGGACTTTTAACGGCCCGTGACGTTTTATTAAACAGACGGGAAGGCTGAGTAGAAAAGGTGGAATTTTCCTGAATCCACTTTACTCACCGTTTCAGGCGCTGTTTCGCTGTTGAAAGAGATTTTTTTTGCGTCCAGTGCTGCTTGATGGTCAACAGATTACCCTTGTTCAGCGTGTGATTTGCTTTCCTTAAATTTCGAGCAAGTGCCCCAACTTTTGGAGTGCATTTTTTTATTTGATGTTATGTAGCTACTCACGCACTGAATATTTGATGCATGCCGTCTCGCCGTTTCAATTTTAAACTTAAGCTGTACAATACGCTCGCCAGTCTTCCTCAGACGTACTGAAGTATCGTTACTTCTATTGTCGCTAAGCAGGGAGACCGCCTCCTCGTAAACTACAAAGTTCAGATTCCAGAGATTAACATCTTCAGGGAGCAAATCGGGGAGAGCAGTATTAGCTTCAGCTAATTTGTCCATCCTGAGAAAGACTTTTTGATGAATAGGTCTAAACAACATTTTTTTTTAAATCTTGTTCTCGGGTGAACCCGGTTTTTCATCATGGCCACGGACTAAGTCAAGTGACTGATAAGATAAGGATGTTAGAAGTTAATATAATACGATGTCTGAAATCTTCTGCGCTGATGTTGTAGGTACAAAATTAGGAACATAGTGTCGCTTGGAGTTCGTATCTTACCGCTGTTATCTATACACAGCGGTCACAATCGTCGGAGGTGACAACAGTCGCCTCTGGATGCTTTCTTGGAGCTACCATTTGCCACTCCACAGGTTTTTAGTCACTTGCTTCCTGATGGTCTAGAAAATTTCTCACAATGCGACAGGTGTTCAATAAAACTGCTTTCTGAGCTGCTGCTAGTACCCCACTGTCTCATAAATGTTCCAGATGTTCAGTGCATCTTGCGTGCACATTGCCTATAGCCGAAATCACAATAGGATGAATAGATGCATGTTTCACATCCTCCATATTGTCTTCACTGCATGCCTTAGCTCGCTATACTTATCAATCTTGGTTGTATAGGTTGCCTGTAAATTTCGATTAAGTGGACAAGCAATGTCGATGATGTAGACTCTCCCACCTTTTTTTTTTCTCGCATCACGATGTCAGGTCGATGGGCTCGGATGTGATTATCAGTCTGGATAGTAACATCCCAATATAAGATGTAATCTTCGTTTTCTAGAACGGGCATCGGAATGTATCTATAGAAAGGCAGGCATCCATTCTGTTAAAAGTCCTAGGTTTGAGGCAAGTTGTTGACGTATAATGCCCGCCAAATCATTATACCTGTGCGTATATTCTCTTTGAGTCATTACGCGACAACCATCAATAATGTGCACGATGGATTCATTGGTATCTCCACATAATCGGCACCGGTCAACCACGTCTTGATGTAACACGTGTTTGCGATAACTTCTGGTGCTGACAACCCGGTCCTGAATCGCAATGCCGAATACTTCCGTTTCTAGATACAGGACGCCGTTTTTCAGCCAAACTTCGAAAAAAGAACCATGTTCGTTATCGAACTTGGAGGTGCCAAGGTTTCACTTGTTAGTAGCCTGCAAAGCATCCCTGCGGGTCAACAAAATGCTGATACACTTGCGGGGAAATGCAGAAGGCGGTCGTCCTTGGGTCGCTCCGTGTCCTCAGGGTGCACGAGACTTTCGCCGGATCATCGTATTGAATTCGCGCAGACTGTAACCACCCATCTCACGGCCGTGAGACGTGGTTACAGCTGAAATTTTACCGTGATTTCGCTAGGAGCGGGTGTAATTTTGATTAGCACCCACTCCCGGCGAAATCCTGCGGTTGTCCTTATGACAAACTTTCAACTATATATATATTAGTAATTTCGAAGGTTAATTTAATTACATTTAACTAGTTGTTAAACTAAAAAAATATTATTCCATAATACCAACCTCTCGCATTTCATTAACTATAACTATAATAATATATATAACTATATACTTATATATATATATTTTTTTATATATATTTTATATTATATATATATATATATATATATATATTTTATATATATAT
>CAKNXH010049591.1:0-23862 GCA_932178445.1 Andricus quercusramuli
TGGGGACACACCGACACGCGGCGTTTACGTGTGTCACTCCCACACGGGAGTCGTGGTGGGGGCCGCCAGCTCCCACAATCTGTGAACACTGCCTCCTATGCATAGCTAGCGCAAGCGCAGTACCGCTTCATGCCAAAGTTTGGGTCACTGCATTGGAAATATAGGGAAAATCGCGATATTTCCCAAATTACGCGGAAGAAGCTTGAAACTTTTGACGGTATAGCTGGAGAAGTTGTGCAGATACACTGCAGCAATTCCTACAACGCGAAATATGCGCGAAGTCCAAGAGGTTATGAATGCTGGCCTCTTAATTATGTGCGGGGTAACGGCTAAAATCTCCGCAAACATACAGTTTTATACGCTTTATGTTTGCAAGCAATTGGAATATCGTCAGATCCACATGTTGTGACCATCAATTTGTCAATTTAAACGTCCATTTACTCCACAAACAATGACGTTTTCGTGAGAAAGATGGATTGCTTCTGCAAAGCCGGCTCGAGCCACTGTTGCGAACATATCGTGGCTGCCGTACTGTTTTGTAACCGGCATGTATTGTGCATGTTTTCAAAGTGAAAGATATTTACTTGACTTTTTTCTTTAATTATGTTGGAATATTTCATATCACAAGGACAATTACTCGCACCGAATATTTTGGGTACAGTCGTTGCAGCTCTCTTTTAAGGTCTCGATACCTCTCCTCTTTTTCTTTCCCACTGCAGTGGTGTTGTACTCGGACGGAGCAGAGAATTCGATTAAGAATATAGTTCGTTTCTCGAGGTCTTGGAGAACAATGTCATGCCTCGAGTGCGCAACGGAGACTGCTGCCCGAAAATCGTAGTTTCAGAAAATTTAGCACTTCTCGTTTCGGACAATTGACTATATATGCCTTGAAGCGTTCGGCCGGGCAGGGTCGCGACCAACACTGTAAGAACGACAAAGCTGGTAATAAAGTACTCTTAGGGCCGCATTATGTCTATAGATATACGTCGTTCTGCATGGGTCGGACATCCCGATAGTATGTGTTCTAGGTACTCAGCGTGTGCATGACACGCTCTGCACCTATCACTGGGAAATTCTTGACATAATATGCGGTCAGGGTATGCTAAGGTGGAAATGAAACCGTCCTGGCATGCGGAAATAAAATCCTCTGTACCTCAATTGAGTCCTGATGATTTGATGAAAGCAAAAGTTTGCTCCTTCGACAAGGACTGTTTTTCTACATTTTTGTGAAAGTTTCCGTGCACATGCTTGACGAGTAGCTGATGGTAAAACCTTACAATCTCTGCTTTCTTTACTTCGGCTTTTAGACGTGAAGCATCTAGATGGAGTATGGCACTTTCCTCACTTCTGATGTTAAAATTCAGGCCAAGGTTCTCGGCCGCTTGCTCCGCGGCTTCGTAAAGGAACGCTCCTTCACCAATCTTCTCGTGGTTCCTGACCATCTTTAAGAGAGGATCTCTGCCCTTCGCAACGATGTAAGCTGTACTTCGAACAATTCGGTTATGAAAACACTGGAGATTCAAAAGTCCGCGTCCGCCCTGACAAAGTGAAGTGTATAATCGCGGAACTGACGAATTGATATGCAACCATTTATGGATATGCATGATCTTACGTGTGGTGACATCAAGGGCCTTGAGCTCGTTCTTTGTCCATTGAACCACCCCAAAAGAGTAGAGTAGAACCGGGACAACAAGCATGTTAGTCGCAGATACCTTGTTAAACGCCGTCAGATTGGAAGACCAAATCTGTCGAAGAAGATGCTTGTATCTGCTTCGGAGAAACTCCTTCACTGATGTTACGTCCTAAATGCGGCTTTGAGGCACAACCAGGTATTTATAGGTCTCTCCAGTATTAAGATGTCTACTAACACTTATATCCACAAGCTCAGGGTCCTTGGGAACGCCAGTAATCTTTCCTTTCTTCAGATGAATTTTAGCACACTTGTCCAAACCAAAGTCCATCCCAATCTCACCAGTGTAGTTCTTGACGATATTTATAGCAGTTTGAAGTTTGCTTTTACCAGAGGCATAGATCTTCAGATCATCCATATAAAGTACATGAGTGACCTTATGCTCGCGCTGATTAGTGTCGCCACAGAGGTATCCAGGAGAATTTCGTAGTGCGAGTGATAGAGGCAGAAGTGTGATGCAAAAAAGCAAAGGGCTCATAGCATCACCTTGAAAGACGCCCCTCTGGAAGGTGACTATACAGGGTGTCCCAGACTCAAGTGTGCGGACTTATGTAGCCGTATACAAATAAACAAAATAAATCTAAACTTCCTTTTCCAAAAATCAGTTGAAGTTTTAGTTTTTGAGTTATAAAATACTTAAGCTGGTCCAATCAGGAGCGCCGTATAAACACCCGTGTGTGCGTGAACGGGATTCCAACGTAGTGTTCTCCCGTCGCTAACCCCACCTCTGCGCTCACTTCGATAACACTGCGTTGAAATCCCGTTCGCGCACACACGGCTGTTTATACGGCGCTCCTGATTGGTCCAGTTTAAATATTTTATAACTTAAAAACTAAAACTTCAACTGATTTTTGGAAAAGGAATTTTCTATTTATTTTTTATTTTTTTTATACGGCTGGATAAGTCCGGACACTTGAGTCTGGGACACTTTATATAAGAAGGAAGGTGAATATATATATAAGCCGTGGCTATCGAAATTTCGTTAAGAATAGCTGGATTTTTTCGGTAAGCATAGACACTTCCATATACAATACTGGGTGTTTTTTTTAACTTCAGACATCGAAATATCTGAAAAAATACGCATCCTATGAAAAAAATATTCGTTATAAATACTTTTTATTTTCGAGGGGGAAAAGCGACTTTGAAAAAATGTACCCCCTCCCCCCCCCAGGTGGCAGGAGTGGGGGTAGCTTTGTAATTTCAAATGGGAACCCCAATTATTTATCACAGATTCAGATTCTCCTTTATGAAATAAGTAAGTTTTATTCGAATTTTTTTTTTCGATTCCCGACAAAAAAAAACCCACCCCTCCTGCCCCCTGGGCGGCTCGGTTAAGGTTCATTTTTTCAAAGTCGCTTTTCCTCCTCGAAAATAAAAAGTTTTTATTACGGATATTTTTTTCATAGGATGCGTATTTTAAAGATATTCCGATGTCTCAAGTTAAAAAAAAACACCCAGTATATGTCTTATACGGGAAAAGATTTTTATTAAATATTTGTTTAATAATTAACACTAACAACAATTAGATCATATAGTTGATGCTTTAAGAATGAACACAGAATTTTACCAGCTTTTTTTAAAGCCGGAAACAGTTCAAAAGCTGTCTCAAACTTAAAAATCGGTGAATGAACTATACCGAAACAGTATTGCAAAAAAATGTGGATGAAGTTCCGAAAAGCGCTTACCTCCGATTTATTTAAAACTCCGTATACCTATGTATTTTGACGCGCTGATCACGAATATGATAGTGAAAATACCCGGAAATTTGATTTTCAAGGTCAAAACCCCAAAAAACTATAAAAATTTCATGTTTTTCCGTTTATTTCAGTAAATAAAGAAAAATTACAAAAAGTTTCAAACAAAAGTTTTAGATCTTTTAAAAATACATATTTTATGTTGAATATGTTTTTACCCTACGACTGATAGTTTTCGAGAAAATAGACGATAAATATTACCGCGGCGAAGTGCGTATGTATATCATTAAGCCATTTCCCTTTCGGGGTAGGCGGGACACTACCCGATTTGGGTAGTGTTTCTAGGTGGATATTTTCTTGTAGTAAATAACTACAAGTGTGGGTTCACCACACCCACGACGGGCCAACCGCACGCAGTATTCCCGAAGGGTCACCCATCCAAGTATTAACCGTAAGTAGGCATTAATGCTAAAACAAATGGGTTAATGGCAAAAGATATGTTTCCACGAAACATTAGGGAACAAATGGGGATGGTATGCGTCCTACGTTATTTCTGTGACCAGTTAAAGGGTTTCCTTTCCGCCCCCACCATGACTCGTTGGAAAGGGGGTCATGTGTGACCTAAATTATTTCTGTGGCCAGTCATAGGGGTGCCTTCCCGCCCCCCCCCCATGGCACGTTGGAAAGGGGGTCGTGTGTGACCTAAATTATTTCTGTGGTAAGTCATAAGGGTGCCTTCCCGCCCTCCCATGACACGTTGGAAAGGGGGTCGTGTGTGACCCAAATTATTCCTGTGACCAGTCACAGGGGTGTTTTCCCGCCCCCCATGAGACGTTGGAAAGGGGGTCGTGTGCACGGAAAAAAGTGGATCGTTAGAAGAACTCTCGAAACCACTAGTTCTAAGTATTTTAAATTGAACCGCAGCTTTTCGTCGTGAATTTTGTTGAAATTACTATTTTTTATTCAGGTATGTTAAACTGACTCTTTAAAAGAGTAAGATGAACAATTTCAAATAGTAGGATGCACTGCACCACTTGGTAACCATCAATACTCAGCGAGAAGAAGTTACTATTTCGTGTAGTAAGCTTTCCTTCTGTGAAGAGTAACTTTGCCGATTTCGCATCGTAACGCGTTTTTGTATATGTATATATGCACTGCACGCATTCTATACAAAACAAAAATGATGTAAAATGTCGATCGATTTGAGGAGGAAAAAAATTATGTTATATATGATTACTGCACGTAATTTATGATTATTCTTACACAGTCGCACGCGTAGAGTCTTACACATATGATCGCACGCTCAAACGCTTTGAAAAATCGCCCCCACTGAAGAACCGCTTAGATTTTTCTGACAAAGTCTCGATAAAGCGGTTTCTCTGAGAAAAACGTGGCCAGCTAAGAAAATAAATGTCTACTTACTATTTCTTAATTAATCTCTTACAGGTGATATCTAATAAATTGTAACGAGCTAGGGAAAAATATTTTGCTTAAAAGTATCAACTCACACAGTAAATCAAGACTTGAAAAAACGATTTCGAATGAAATCTTTGGAATTTTTAATTTTACTTTATTATCATCTGACTACATTTGAAACGTAACATTAATTTACATAACTGATATGTGTATGAATAAAAAAATAGTTCAAACATTGTAATAATACATCAAATGCAAAATTGAAATCACTATTTTAAGATGAAACAAACATTGAATAGTGATTCAAATTTAAATATTTTGCAAAAATAAAATTTTTCTCATGAGATATGGGGATGCTGAATTAGAATAAAAACTATTTAATACCAAAAAACCGGTTTCGAGAAACGAATATTAAAGATCGCGATATCACAGTAGAATTGCAGATTTTATTTTTGTTAAAAATCTTAAGAAAATGAGAAAAAATTTTTTTTCAATAAATGATATTGATTTCTACAAACATCAATATGCAAAAGGTTGAAAAATTATTACTGCTTTAAATATGGAAATTAATTTGAACTAAAATTGTATTACAAAATAATTTTTTGATGACACATGCATGATTTCAACCCTTTTCAACGCCTATGAAGCGGGGCTAAAGCTCTACTTTTTACTCCCTGGGGACTCAAAAGTGACGTCAGAGATGAATAATAAAAATTATGCAATTATGAGCTCGCATTTTATGATTATCAGCCCACTCACGGTAAAAACTGAGAGAAAATTTTGGTTGCAGATAATAGAATTTTGCGGTTATTCATGAAAGGTTACCATATATACCTGTAAAATTACCATAAATTACCGGAATTTTTCATAAATTTCCGGAAATTTAAAAAAATGAATGGTGGGTAAGTGACCATATTCACCTGTAAAATTACCATGAAAGACCGACATTTTCCATAAATTTCCGGAAATTTATGGAA
Source organism: Andricus quercusramuli (assembly GCA_932178445.1). Classification (NCBI taxonomy): domain Eukaryota; kingdom Metazoa; phylum Arthropoda; class Insecta; order Hymenoptera; family Cynipidae; genus Andricus; species Andricus quercusramuli. The sequence continues at coordinate 5,778 of CAKNXH010049591.1, forward strand.
ATTTTTAAAAATGAATTTTGGGTATTCCATGGTAAGTTACCATATTTACCTGTAAAATTACCATAAATTACCCAAATTTGCCATAAATTTCCGGAAGTTTATGGAACATTTTCATAAATTTCCGGAAATTTATGGAAATTTTTGAAAATGAATTTTGGGTAAGTTACCATATTCAACTGTAAAATTACCATAAATTACCGAATGTTTCCATAAATTTCCGGTGATTTATGGAAATTTAAAAAAATGAATTTTGGATAATCTATGATAAGTTACCATAAATCACCTCTAAAATTACCATAGATTAGGTTATCATTAATTTCATGCTTCATTATACAAAATCTAATATGGACTGAAATCATGACTTTATTTCGAGAAATGTCTGAAATCATCCATTTGTTATGAAAAATATCTTATGCGCCAAGGGGGAGAGGCACTTTTTCTCCCCCTAGATGCATAATATACTATTTAATTATTGATTCAAGAAATGATATGTCGAAAACAATGCATTATTCTACTAAAAAAAATTCTTCCAAATAATATAATATTCGAACCTGGGTGGCTAAATCAAGTACGATCTCAATAATTTTTATTGTTATAAGGAATTAAAAATATCATAAGCGAAAAATTCCATAGCAGAAGTAATGTAAAAAAAGTTTTTTTTATATATAATTTTTTATAATATTTTCATATTCTGAAAATTTGGTACAAAACAAAAAAACTGTATCGAAGTATAGAGTTATGCACTATGTTTATTTATATTAATTATCTCAACTAATATTATGAAAAAAGAGAAACCATTATAAAATAGTTTCTGACAATTTATTTCCTTTTGTAAAATGTCAGTGGGTAGTCGGTCTTATAGATTGAGAAGCGAAAATCTGTTGTTTTACTGATAAGCAAGTTATAAGTCGTTCTTCTTTTTTAATTTCAAGCGGACCGCCTAAAAAAATTTTCGGAAAGGGCCTACACGTTTCTAGTTATGCCACTGAAGTTACTCACAAGTTCAAATAGTAGGGCTAACAATCTCGCGCAGTGCTTATTGCAATGCGAAAAAGGAGATCGAACTCACTTGCAAAAGTCAAACTCACAATGCTTTGCTTACTATGTGAATTAGTTATTCACACAGTTTACATGTTCAACTGTACTATTCCAAATAGTTATTGAAGCTACTTGTTTTTAGTAATCTTTCTTTTTACAAATTGAAGTAGTAATGTTGACTTTAGGTTTTGTATATTTTGAGATTACAATCTCATTCAGTATAATAAACTATTTGAATTGTTTCTTGTACAATGTGAACAAGTAAACTTGAAGTTAACAATACATAAAAGTGAATCTAACTATCTACTTTTTTCCGTGTGTAACCTAAGTTATTTATGTGGCCAGTCATAGGGGTGCCTTCCCGCCCCCCATGACACGTTGGAATGGGTGCCGTGTGTGACCTAAGCAATTCTACACTTCGTACCGACATTTCCCTTCTTTTCTCTAAAACGGTCAGTCGTATGGTAAAAACATATGAAACATAAAATATGTATTTTCAAAAGATCTAAAACTTTTTTTGAAGCTTTTTTGTAAATTTTCATTATTTACTGAAATAAACGGAAAAACATGAAATTTTTATAGTTTTTTGGGGTTTTGACCTTGAAAATAAAATTTGCGGGTATTTTCACTATCATATTCGTGATCAGCACGTCAAAATACATAGGTATACGGAGTTTCAAATTAATCGGAGGTAAGCGCTTTTCGGAACTCCACCCAAAAATGTAATAATCAATTTTGGAACCAATAAAAACTACACTTAAATCTTGCATAAATTTATAAGTGAAATTATTGACTGAAATTTCTGTTATAGTCGTATATTCTAATCATTCTCTAACTAGACCCAGGATAAGTTGAAGACACGAGAATGGCAACTGGGTAAGGATTATTCGAAATTGGCACCTCGAATACGCTATCTTAAATATAACAAAGTGCCAGCCTTGCGTGGTCCCTATCCAGTTGTTATTCTTATATCTCCAATTAGTGTTGCCTCGTCCACCTTGTTTGAAACTCGGTTCATCTTAAATTAAGGAAAAATTCTCATTTTTGCAAGAGGTCCATTGTGTTTCATGAGTTACGGCATCGGACACCTCGTCGACGCCCACCCCAGATGAGAAGGTGTCGAACCAATCGAGATGTTCTGCTGACAGCTAACGCTGACCTCACGATGACTTCACTGCGTGGGTAATGTGTGAGTTACTATACTGCAAACGATGCTAATCGTGAGTTGCGTAATTCACGCCGACGCGACGCGACGCTCAACATACTCCATTCCAGGGAAACATCTCTAGAAGAGCATCGTCCTCTTATTTGATAACATTGTTACAATGAAAAAATACATTTCACGAAATATAATAGAAATTGTAGGTCTAGTGGAACTGAAAAAGTGTGATATGCGAAATTTCTCATACAACCCCACCCCACAATATGATTTTATGCTCAAAAACTCATTTTATTGGTAGGTTCAATTTCTATTTTTTTTCGTTTAAAAGTATAAAATATCAACAACCTGCAATACATTAACAGTCAAATATTATTGGATTACAAAAAGTTTCATTATATTGCTATCAAAATTTTAAAAATATGAAAAAATGAGAAACTTTGAATTATTTTCAATCGTAGCTTCTTGATTTTCCACCGTTATGAAATAAACCATCTATGAGAATATATACATGCACTTATTATAGTCATTACAAGACCAAAATAAAAAACAATTGTTTGAGCTATTTCTTATAATGCTCATTTTTTTTAGAGGTTATAATGTGTAGCTTTGTAGAAACAACAATGAAATGATGAATGATTGACATGAACTCTTTATTTTGGCACCTAAAAGAAGGTTCGATATTTTAAACATTTTGAGTTAACCAAATCCCTTTAAAATATTCAAAATATGATGAAAAAAGTTTTGAAAAATGGAATTTTTTTAAAATTTCTCCTTTCTAGTGTACCCAAATGCTTAATCTTAGATCATAAGAATTGATGTGCATGAAATTCCCTCAGTCAAAGAAAATTCTGGTTGAACCAACCAGAATTCTGATTAATTCAACTAGAATAGAATGTTAAAAGTGCCCATCTGTGCACGTCGACTTTCAAATGAAAAGTCTCATCCTATTAATTGATACGCGCATAGTTGTGAGTCTCCTTTATGTGCACGCGGACTTGTATAAGTTAAGTATCTTATATCTTATTAATTGAGACGTGCACAGTTGGGAGGGTACCATCTGGGTACGTAAACATTTAAATGAAGTCTAATCCTATTAATTGATACGTGCACAGTTGGGAGTCTTCCATCTCTGCACGTGTACATTTGGAAGTCTCCCATCTGTGCACGTGGACTTCTGAGTGAAAAAATGTTCGTATTAATTGAGACGTGCACAGTTGGGAGTATCCCACCCATGCACGTTGCCTTGTCAGTTGAAATCTCATAGTATTCATTTAAACGTGCATAGTTGGGAGTGTTCCATCTGCGCACGTAAAACCTTAGTTTTCTACAATCTGTGCACGTCTAAATGTCGGCATTTGCAGCTGGGAGTGTCCCATCTGTACACGTGCATAGTTGTGCCAGTGGCCAACAACGTGCACAGCTGTGGCACTGGCCCTCGGTGTGCACAGTTGCTCCATGCACAGTTGTGCGCCTCGCAAATTAAGATGTGCACAGTTGGGAGTCTTCCATGTGTGCACGTGCACAGTTGTGAGAGTACCATCTGTGCGCGTAGACTTTTAGACGTGCACATATGGTACCCTAGCAACGACTAACGTGCACAGATAGGAGACTCCCGCCTATGCACGTCGAAATTTAGACGTGCACAGATGGTAGCCTAGGAATAGTTCACGTGCACAACTGGGAGACTCCCAACTTTGCACGTCGAAATGTAGACGTGCACAGATGGCCGGTGCACAGTTGTGCTTGTGGCGAGAAACGTGCACAGTTGTACCAGTGGCCACTAGGGTGGCTCAAAAATGCATGACAAAATTTTTGTTCGTGCCAGAGAGCAAAGATCCCCCCATTTTGTTCCAAATCCGAAAAAATAAAATCCCTAATTTTTGCCTTTTCGTTTTTTTGATTTCAACTGCTGCCGGTTTCGACTTGAAGTTTCCCATGTAAAATGCATGGGGAAAATTCACTTTTTTCAGTTTTTGAAATAATTTTTTAGGGTTTGAAAAAATGTGACGGGAAAGTATAGAGGCTTGCAGAGAATTATCCAGCGAAGAATTTCGTGTATCGGCACTGTATTCTCTTTTATTCTTTACCTAAAATCATTCATATCGCTCTAGGGGAATATGTATTAACATTGCCTAAATAATTCTAAATTATTTAAACAAATGGAATTAGTTTGAAAATTTTTTTTTCGAAAATTCGTTTTTTTCCTGAAAATTATTGCTATTGGTCTACTGGAATATTTATCAATGATAATTTATTAATTTTCAAATATTTAAACAAATGGAATTTGTCCAATTAATTTTTTTTTCCTCGAAAATTCGCTTTTTCGCTAAAAATTATTACTATTATTCTAGTGGAATATTTATTAATAATAATTTATTAATTTTGAATTATTTAAACCATTGGAACAGGTATGAAATTATACACAGGTGCAAGAATTTCTGCTAATGATAATCCCACAGGTATACACGAAAGTGTCGATGGTGTCTCTCAGGAGAAATATTTTTCGAATACGTTTCAAAACTCATTCAGATATTATATGTTCCTGTTAAGAATTAAGACTCAATTGTTGAAAAAATCAAGACAAATTTGCAAATTTTGTGGAAAAATGATTATTCAAACAAATTAAAGGTTGCTGAAAATCAATAATAATTTTTTTTTTTTTATATAGAATTGGAAAATATTTTTCAAATAATTTATGTTATTAAAGATGATAAACTGCCAGTTTGACGAATTTTTAGACAAAAAACCCTTATTTCTTAAAAAAAAAAGCCAATGTTTAAGAAAAATCATTCAAACAAATGGAATTTGTTTAAAAGTTTGCAAATTAATTAACAAATGTTGATAAACATTCCACTGAAGAAATAATAATAAACTTTAATAAAAATAAAATTCTTCGTTGGATAATTCTCTACAAACCTCCATACTTTCCCATCACATTTTTCCAAACCCTAAAAAATTATTTAAAAAACTGACAAAAGTTATTTTCCCAATGCATTTTACATGGGAAACTTGAAGTCAAAACCGGCAGCAGTTAAAATCGAAAAAAAATCAGGGATTTTCTTTTTTCGGATTTGAAACAAAATGGGGGGGGGATTGTTGCCCTTTTAAAAAAATAAGTGTTTTTGAGCCACCCTAGTGGCCACCGACGTGCAAAGATGGGCTCGTGCACAGTTGTTCCGTGTACAGTTGTAACCTTCCCGTAGTGAGTAACCAGTGATACTCACTGATTATTACCAGTGACACACTTCTAGCTGTTTCAAGCAGTGAGATTTCACTGGTTCATTTTAGGAGAGTAGGAACAAATACAGGGAAAGGGGAACTACCTAGAAAATAATTGTGGTTTGTTCGTATTCAGTCCTAACTTTTTTAGGAATAAGACAACGACAGTATCTGCAAGTATCATTTTCAAGGTTAAAACTTCAAAGGACTTGAAAAAGCTAGTTTCTTGACAATAATATTTGCCGGCATTATACATGGGCATATTCGTAATGGACCATTTTACCTATCGGAAAGTTTACTGCGCATGTGCAATGTACTTTCTGTTGTACCCAGTTGTTGCGATCACTTTTATTCGTTGAACGCAGTGAAAACCTTTTTCTTTAATTTTGAAACAATTGTGGCAAGTTATCGAAAAAAATTTCAAATTGAAAGTGAGTTTCAATGGAAAAGAAAGTAAGGGTACGTCACGAAGGAATAGTAAGGAGTGGTATCACCCTATGTGTTCGGTGAGCAGAGGTGGGACAAGTGACGTCCAATAATTCGTTAATGCTAGCTACGAATGAAAACTCGTATGCTCCCCCGTGCACATGCGCAGAGCTGTTTTCGCAGTCACATGTTATACCCACTCAATATGTTACCTTTTGACATCTCGATGAACATGTAGGTTACGTTCGTTTGTTTATGTTCGTTCAATACACAAGTTCGAAACTTCAAACGCGTGTTGACATCGTTGGCATGGCAAACGCCAGTGCGCATGTGAACGGGGGAGCATACGAGTTTTCATTCGTAGCTAGCATTAACGAATTATTGGACGTCGCTCGTCCCACTCCCCACTTACAGGGATACTACTCCTTACTATTCCTTCGTGGGGTACGTGTATTCGTTGTATGTACGGCTTATGATAGAAGCTGCAGAAGTGATAGTCGTACCAAAGCATAAAAATAACATAACCTCTTCTACTTCATACGTTCCCCGAAACCATGTTCACAATACAGAAGTGATCGTATTAGGGAAGAAGACTTCAAGAAACTTTTTGAAGAATGTAATGATAATTTCTTGAAATGTAAAACCTCTCAATTTCACCTCCTTTAAACTTAACCATGATCCTTCATCAATTCTGCCGTGATTTGGAAAAACACCGTTAACTGCAAAAAATCGAAAAATGAGTTTTTTATATCGTTGCAATCGTGAAAAAAAGATACACCTGATTATTGAAATAATTTTTCTAAATAGTTAATAACTTTAAAAATAATTATTGCATCATTTTTGGAAAACACCGTTAACTGCAAAGATTGGCGAGTTGTGATTTGAGAGAGAGCGGTAACTGACCGTTAACTGCAGGCGTAAATCAGAGACGGCTGAATACGTGACGTCAAAATTCGAGAAAACGCAGTAACTGGTAGTTGCGGACTTTGCCAAAATTATTGGACGGCGATTTCGAGCCTTCGTGATTTCGGAGAGGTCCGTAAGTGCTTACGGCGTTCTCCGGAATCATCGAACCCCGAGAAAAGAGGTTTGTGATTCGAGAAACGCCGTAACTGCACTTATTATTAGTTGCAAAATGCAAAATTATTATTGAAAGTCTGTATTTGTTAAAATTATTGACAGTCTTAAATTAACATGAAGTTATATTGTTAAGAAATGTAATAAGTAAAAATAATGTTTGTAAATCATTTCAATTTTTCAAAGTGGGAAAAGTGAAATGAAAATTTTCAAAGAAAATTAATGAAACTGTTCTAAGAATTTGTTTCATTTAATACTTTTAATTGGTTTTCAAATTCAAAAAATATATCAATTTCTTTATTTACCTTGAAATAGATAACATTAATATCTATTTGGCTGATTTAAAAACAAGCGCAAGAAAGATAAAACAATTATGGATATGAATAATAATCTTATATGCAATATTTCATAATAATTATAATTCCATATTTGATTAATATTTTATAATAATTTCACTCTTTCATATTCTTTTGCCGTGAACGGCGTTCTCTCAAATCACGGCAGGCCTATTTCTGAGGTCCGTAATGCGAAGAGAGCCGTATCTGCCCGTTGGGGCGTTTTTCGAATTTCAGCATCCCAATCAATACAGTTAACTGCATTTTAGATAATTATTCAACATTTTTTAACATTTTTTATTGCAAAAATGAAAAGATCGTATGCAAATTAGTGAAGAACAACAACAAAAAATGCAGAAAATGGATAAGAATCCGCGATACACGCGAATAAAGATTCGAACAGTTTTCGTCGATTTTCTCGGCTTCGTTCATTTTGCAGTTAACGGCGTTTTCTCAAATCACGGCAGAATTTGTGGATCGATGTCTCTTCCTTTTGTTATGCAGTCCTTTACCATGCAATTATATTTTTGAATCTATATCAAATTATATTATGACAATTTATGATAATAAGTTACAGTAACAATAATAATGTTGCATACAAGCACGAAGTGTGCATTTTTTTAAATACGATTTCAATGTATTATGAACTTTATTTATTTGCAATATTTTTGCATATTGTCAATTTACTAATTCAATTTAATTAATATTTTTGACTGAAATTCAAAATCTAAGAATATGCTTCCAAATTATATATTATTTTGTCACAGATTTAGCATGTTCCGAAAATTTCGGCCTTGAAACAACACACTATACAATAACAATTTTTACCATTTTCCACCCGGACCATCATCTTCATTTAATTTATTTCCGACAGAAGGTACAATATTGCATACATTTTTACAAAATATGAGCGCAACTTTCATACTACGCGGGATGCACATGGCAGTCACACATGCGCAAATAAACTTCCGATAGCTAGGTAAAAATTGGTCTATCAGCACATAAAAATACATGTCCGACGAAAATGTACTGAAAGAAAAGCTTGCAGCAGCATCGGAGTCACTAGGAACCTTGAACTGTCTTATTAAAGAAGATTATATTCTTCAGCAATTGTCATAAATATTTTTAAATAAACAGTTCAAATTACAGGTTGCATTGTCAAATCCTTGGATAATCCGATTTATTTTTTTGTTCACTAAACTATAACAATACAATAACTGCAGAAGTACATTAGTACAATAATAACTACAATATTGTTGATCAGAAAATAAATTCTCCAACAAGTTTACATTCAAAATAAGATATTTTTTTTCTTTCAAAAATGATGTATTTCAGGTTTAGAGAAAACATATATCTGGAAGTTTTATATTGGCTAAACATTGGTTGGTTACTCAAAGCATTTCAGTTAATTATTTCATTTCTGATAATGGTTTTATTATTTATGGGCGAGCAACGTAGAAATAGACCGATGCGTCTGGTATTGAGCTGTGTAGTGTCCTTAAAATATGTATATTTTTGTTTAATCTAACATAGAAGAGTAGATAATGAAACACGCGTGAAAGGTTAAGGAGTTGAAAAATTTATCAGTTAGTGCCTAATGATTAATCAGATTTTTTCAATGAAAAAAAATAATTTCGTCAAGTCTTCACAGAAGTAATTTTACTTAATGTCACCCTTGTCTTTTTCCAAGAATTGCATTTTTTCGGCAGATTTTTTTTTGAGCGCACATTCATATAATTTTTTTGGCTTCGATGATGATGGTATCATGCCTTCTTCTGCAAGCCAATTTAATGATATTTAATAGATATTGTACATTTACACACAACATTTTAAGAAATTAAAATCGAACAGTACAAATTATTACAATGATAGTATACATTTTCAGTTTCATAATAGTCCAAAAATATAGTATTATGTTTATTCTCTCATTGAGAATTTATTTCCTCTTCTCTTGCTTACTAAATAAAATAGTAGTAATAATGAAAATATTTACTAATTCAATAGTGAAGAAGTACTGTAATGTATCTTGGTAAAAATATATGAGTTTATTCAGGGCTGTCTGTATTAATTTAAAAAAACTTACAGGAATATGAAATGTGACAAATAAATAAGTTTTATAATAGAACACGATTGTGTAACATTTTCAACTTTATTGAAACAATCAACAGGCAATATTGTGAAACTTGTGAATAGGCTGTGCCATTTGTGTCACCTCCACCAATAATAACGTATCTACAAGTTATTGCATCAAAATGGAAAAATTCAAACATTATTCACAAACCTAAACTATTCTACCTTATTTTATTCACGTTAAAAATAATCCCACAGACACTTTACAAAACTGGTTGAAAGGCAAGAAACAAAATCAGTAAAGAATTAGACTTACAATTTTTTTACTATTGCATTAGTAAAATACCAAAATATTAATATTCAATAAGTCGATTACTAATTCAGATTCAGGGTACAGGTAAAGGCGATTACTTCGTTATTTTCATCTCTTACAATACATTACCGCCGAAAAATACAAAAATGTATTCTTTGCTTATTAAAATGATAATGATAACAGTGATTGTTGATATTTAAACATTTTTCTTCATAAACATTATTCTTATAGAAAAGGTCAGGATTTTTGAAAAAAAAAAAATTTTCCTGCGATTGAACACTGCAAATCGAGGGTGAATTCTCTCGCGTATTACTCCGTATACTCCACGCGTAATAACACGTCATAATGCGTAATAGCGAGAATCATAGATTTCAAGAAAACTACTGTTAATTTTAAGTAACCACTTCCTATTTTTTATAACATATTTTAACAAGTTTAAACTTCCTTAAACTCACAAGTAAACATTTCTCATAGCTTTTTCGATGATTTCAGATAATTCTAAATAATCATGCATAATAAAAATAAATTGTACACTTGAAAACTATTCTGCGATATACTGGAGTATCACGTCCGACTGCGAGCAAGAGCACTCCCACATTCGGCCCTATATCACAATAAATCTTAATTTGTCTATTTTCTTACTTCACATTTTTCATTACAAAATTCTCAAGATTTCTTTTGCGCCTATTTGAAAAAAATCGAAGAACCTAAGTTGCGAAAAAATTTAAGTAAACAATTAATTTATTCAAAGAATGGTTAAGAATAGTTCTTGTTTTTGTCATTAATAATAAACCGACGTATCTTGTCGTTATAGGCTTTTGAAACTACCCTTGCTGTGTTGGGGTGGAAAGTTCAACCCCTCACTATTTGGAGAGGGGTGGTAATCTTGGTCTATAAATTTGTGGATTAAGTATTGTTGTGTAGACATATTCCCAGAATTTGAAGACAGTCGAAGAAAGACTTTTAAAGTTGGGGCAGTTACGAAATAATGCCCCAAATATTGTATCTAAAATGTGTGTAAGTAATGAACATCTAATATACTTACAGCGAAAAACTACGTTTTAAAACTTTAATAGGCTCCCATGATGATTTCTCTAAAATTTGAATTTCTGGCAATTTTCACATTATTTGATATGTTTTATAACGGAAAATCTTGATCAAAAATTAATATTAACTAAGACCGACGGCACGAGCTGCGCGGTGACTCTCAACTCGGGAAAAGTTTCCGATGTTGAGCCATTTCGAGCGCGGATAGCACTCAGATGGGTGACCATCTGCGATGTACGACCAGGTTGTCTATTTGCTGCGTTCAACTAAAAGTTAATGTCGAGTGGGTGGTTTGACGCCGAGGAAGATTGCGTTAAAGGTTATACGCTCGATTATCTGTTCCATCAAATATGGCTTCTTTCAGGGGCGGTCCACTATGAGCGTCGCAAGCGGCGATGTTCGAACGTGTATGCGTATTTGATGTCATACACAGGTTGTTGCGAACAGTCGCAGCGAGAAAAAGAAAAATGCGAAACGAAGAAACTGTCAACTATCCGCGGATAGTTGGCAACAGAGTTTTGGTATCAGTGGATTCGTAAGAGAAAGCTGCATCTAACTAGAGTAATACAAGTGATAAATTATTAATATTTATTGGAAAAAACGATTGTTTAAAACGAAGAAAAGTCGAAAAAGTTGAAAAATACAACAGAAAAAGATACATAAAGTATTTTCTCAGTTCGAGTGAGATTGGACTTATGTATCTTTTTAGTTTGTACGGCAGCATATGCGTTCGAACGTCGACGTTTACTGCTCTCATTGTGGACCGGCCCTCAAACTCAACAGTCGGTAAATCGACTGAACTTGGGAAGATGTTTTTCTGCAGATGTCCTCTCCCCTAACCAAACGTCCAGGCACATGAGAATACTTATTATAAAGTCGGATACAGCCGCGGATTATCACTGGATGTGATTAACTCCATAAAGTGATTTTGAGCCCTCCGAAGTAAAGAAAAATTTTCACAGATTCATACCCGGTGAATTGGAGTCGTCCGGCTGTGCACATACTCATGCCAAAGGACTTAAATGATGCCTCTGTTTCTCCGGGGTATTTAAAAATAAAGGCATAGTTCAATATACAAAATTATGTTTTCCCTACTAAAAAAGGTTTTTTTCATTCATTTATTTGTAAGTAGTTTAATTTATGGTTGAATTTGAACTATTTCGAGAACTAATTATTTTTTGTAACAATGATGATTGATGGAAAAAAAAAAAAATTTGAAAATTTACTTTAGTTTATTACCAGTGATATGTGTTTAGTTGTGGTTTCAAATTTACTTCAACTATACTAAAATTAAATTAATTATTCAATTAAAACTGTAAATAATAAAATTTTAACAGTTCCTTCTCCCGATATTGACCTATTACATTATTTTAGTGAATTCTATTGCTGCGATGCCCTTCAATATCACCGTAATATCCGCTTAATAATGATGTAATAATGGATGGTAATGCAAAATATGTGTAATAGGGATTACACTATACGGGTTTTTGATTTTGAAATAACGAAATGAAAATATGATTTCGGCTTTAACCGGATGAAATATGTTTCATTTAAAGCTCAAAGTTGCAATCACAGTAGAATTTCAAACGAGATTTTTCTGCTTTCAGGACGTGATGAGCGAGTACGAACGAATCAAGCGTTCGTGCTTGAAACGTGGTGAACTCTGGGAGGATCCTGAATTTCCGGCTACCCAGGCGTCGGTGTTTTATCATCAAACACCGCCATTTCAGTTTCAGTGGAAGAGGCCGAAGGTAAGAAAGATGTTTTCCAAGTGCGTTTTAAGTATGCTTTTGCACGCTACCTAAAAGAACGTATTCGAAAATGTTAACATAATTCAAGAGCTTAAGTTACTTCTATTGTTATATTCTATTGTGAAATGTTTATCTCTCCATACACAAACACACACACACACTGTAGTTGTACGTCATTCCTGTCAGGGTCGGACACCCCGATAATATGTGTTCAAGGTACTCAGCGGGTGCATGTCGCGCTCTGCACCTATCATTGGGAACTTCTTGACATAAAATGCTGTAACGCTATGCTAAGGTGCGAATGACGCCGTCCTGGCATGCGGAAATAAAACTCTCTGTACCTGAATGAAGCCCTGATGATCTGAGGAAAGCAAAAGTTTGCTCCTTCGACAAGGACTGTTTTTCTAGATTTCTGTGATAGTTTCCGTGCATTTTCTTGTCAAGTAGCTGTTGGTGAAATTTTTAAACTTCTGCTTTCTTCACTTCGGCTTTCAGAAGTGAAGCATCTAAGTGGAGTAATGCACTTTCCTCACTTCTAATGTTAAAATTGAGGCCAAGGGTATCAGCCGCTTGCTCCGCGGCTTTGTAAAGGAACGCTCCTTCGCCAATCATCTCGTGGTTCCTGACCATTTTTAGGAGAGGATCTCTGCCATCTGCAACGATGTAAGCTGTACTTAGAACATTCCGGTTAGAAAGACACTGGAGATTCAGAAGTCCGCGTCCGCCTTGACGGCGTGAAAAGTGAAATCGCGGAACTGACGAATTGATATGCAAGCTTTTATGCATCTGCATGATCTTACGTGTGGTGATATTAAGGGCCTTAAGCTCGTTCTTCGTCCATTGAGCCACCCAAATATGTCGAAGAAGATGCTTGTATCTGCTTCGGAGAGAGTCCTTCACTGATGTTACGTCCTGAATGCGGCTTTTTGGCACGTCCAGGTATGTATATGTTTTTCCAGTATTGAGATGTCTAATAACACTTATTTCCACCAGCTCAGGGTCCTTAGGAACGCCAGTAATCTTTCCGTCCTTCAGATTAATTTTGGCACACTTGTCCAAACCAAAGTCCATCCCAATCTCTCCTGTGTACTTCTTGCCGATATTTATAGCTGTTTGAAGTTTGCTTTTACCAGAGGCATAGTTCTTCAGGTCACCCATAAAAAATATATGAGTGACCTTATGCTCGCGCGGATTAGTGTCGCCGCAGAGGTATCCAGAAGAATTTCTTAGTGCGAGAGATAGAGGCAGAAGTGTGATACAAAAAAGGAAAGCGCTCATGGTATCACCCTGAAAGACGCTCATTGGAAGGTGACGTTGTTTCTTGTCGTACGATAATTTCTATATGAGATAGTAAATCTAGTTTTCCAAACAGGCATCAACCTCTCTATGCATCTCCCTATGTGGCCAATCCAGGCCATTGACAGGACTCGCTGATTGGCTGCAGCGTCTTTACAGACGTTTAGGGCAACTGTAAAGATCTTATACAGCGTTTTCAAACAAGTTATTGGCCTGTAATTCTCTGGGTTGGTCAAGTTGCCTTTTTTCGGCAGGAGTATAGTGCTATATATACGATAAGGTCAATTTCACAGTAGTCATAGGGAAGCGTGAGTGCGAGTGAGACGCTAGTAGATGGTGCATAAAAGCGTCTCTTTCGCACTCATGGATATGAGTACTATGAATTTGGCCTTACTGTATAAATATATATATATATATATATATATATTTCTGCAAGAGCAATTATGTTAAGACATTACATATTAGTTTGAAATGTCAATATTTGTGTTGTGTATTAAGAAAAGGGTGCGCGTCATCTGTCTACACACCAGGGGTACAGAGATACTTCGAAACTACCACTCAGAGAAAAATTTGTTTAGAAACCAAAGCATCGTCTTCTTGCCTGTTTTGTTTTGAACCACTTGAATATATTTTTCACATAAATATGAATGATTAAGTTTGCTGCAAAAGGATTCTTTTTGAGACAAATGAAATTCCTTTAAACTTTAAGTTTAAGAGAATATTCAATTTGTGTCAAGAAGCATCCTTTTGGCACAAGAGAGAATTTCTCTGAGCGACGCACATATTTTTCGGGTGCCTTTGAAAAATATTGTCGAAAATATTAACATTGAAGAAAATAAACTTAGAATATATAGTTGCTACACATTTCATTTGGAAATTTTTTTTACATTGTTTTATTTGTGACACAGTCCATGTAGTTTCAGAGGGGGTTAGGAAAAGTCCTTGAAGGTAGCAAAGTATCGAAATTCGATGCTTAAAAATCGATGTCTAGACTGTAAGAAAAATTATGGAAAATTTTCCATACATGTATTGGAAGTTTTTAACCCATACAAGGAGTGGAACTGTTTCCATACTGATGTATGGTAAATTTAACATACGCAACATAGCAATTTTCTCATACAGGATTGGCATTTTTTCCATACCTATGTATTGGAAATATACAATATACATTTTGTAATTTTTCTGTACCGAATTTGTATTTTTCCCATAGACATACGAAGATAATAATTAAAAAATACAGGTTGAAGTAAAATCATTCATTATAATGAAATAAATATAATATTTATTAATCCAGAGTTCATTCAAGCCCTAGAGCAACAAATTGTGTCGGAAATTATAACAATCCATGAAATATTTACATAAACTTATATACAATTTATAATAATTAGTTAGCAGAATTGTGATTTATTGTGAACTTTCAAAATTACGTAATTTATTTTGGTATTCAAACAATCCTTTCGTATAAAACATATTCTTGAACAAAAGGACTGTTTAAAAAAAATTGCCGTCAAATCTCCGTCGTTAAAAAATATTTCCTTTTACTTCTAGTCAAGAAAAAAAACTCAAACACATTGTCGATTTTTCAAGTGAGAAAAATCAATTTTCTACAGAACAAACTTGAATTGTTAGCCCAAAAATATGAATTTCCTATAAAAAGGTAATTTCCAAAGAAGTAGTATTTTCAACCAAAAATTTCATTCCCAACAAAATAGTTGATATTATACAACCCAGAAATACGAATTGTTAACAAAAAATGAGTACTTCACAACGTTGTTGAATCTTCAAGAAAAGCGTTAAATTTCAAATCCGGAAAGTCCAATTTTTAACCCAAAAAAGATGACTATTCTATCGTATAAGATGAAAAAGAATAGTTTTACACTTAAAAAGACGAATATTTAACTAAATTGTTGAATTTTTCAGAAGACAGTCGAATTATAAAAAAAGTGTATTCTTAACAAAGAAAGAGGAGCTTAAAAAAATAAGATTAACATTTCTACCAAAGAAGATGAATTTTTAACGAAACAATTGAATTTTCTACTAAATAGTAGAATTATCAACCAAAGGAGATGTATTCTAAGCGAAAAATATAACAGCAGACTTTCGAATGAAAAAGTAGTGGTGGCAGGAGTCCAAAATTTTAATTTTCATCATTCTCGTCCACAGTGTCCATGAGCCTTTGCACCTGGGCAAACATCGTGGGCAGGTTTCTCCTCGCTTTCTTTCCCCTCATATGACCAGAAGAAGGGTTAATTTCTAGAAAAAACTGAAGCAATTGAAATATAATTATTTTCAATACGAGACAAATTCATGTGAAGAAGAGGTCATGATTTTTTTAAATATGTTACATTTGTATGAATTCCAGAGATTTGAATCTAATTTCATACGTGTAGCCATAAACTTGATAGAAGAGGAAGAAGCACAAAAAACTTTCTAAGATGTTTCTTTGTTTCCCTATCTCCTCTCCCTCGGAAAAAACTGCACTAGTGGTAGCTTCATTAAATAGAGAATTTCCTGCAAACAAAAACAATATTTTGTGATAAGAAAAAAAACGCGCGATTGATAATAATAGTAATTATTTCTGGTGGTATGGGCCAGAATGGCTGCCCAATCCAAACGACTGGCCATCTGGTCCCTTGGAACCTCCAGGAACGTCAGGATATATACATGGATATATATCTCAGGCGTATGAGAAACGAACCTTTCACAATAAGAATGGGTCAATGGGTCGTCTGTGTATGCACCACGTTTACGGTTCTGTGGGCCCCAGGGTCAGTTTCGTTTCAATGTGTGGGGCCTTCAGCGGTGACCACGGACCCGGGTGACAACCCATGCTACGCCGCCACTGTTAGGAAGTATATGCAAGAAGTACTTACAGGAAGAAGCGAGAACATGGTAGACCAGGAGCCCATGACATTTTTTATGTAAGTGCAGGTGTACGGACAATTTTCACTTGACAGGTTCGACTTGGGATGACAAACTTAAAAATGCGTGCCTTAAAGGGCTGAGTGTGTCAGGTGAGCGATGGCGAGCTGGCAAAGGTGCCAATTTTTATGGTTCATTGCGATTTGTGGTTCACGCTTGAAAATTTGTGTACATGTAGAAGATGACATATAAATGGCACGTGGGCATTTTTAAGGCACTTATTTGTGTCATGAAGTGCTTTATTGCACCTTCATAGGTGCCGGAAATTCAGGTGAAATTTCTTGATATTGATTTTACAGGAAAAAGTTTCAAACAAAAGTTGTTCTGCTTCGAAAGATAGGTGTTTTCATTCCCATATCATTTTTTGATAAAATTGATACATTTCGAGAAAACATCGATTAAAAAATACGAGAACAATCAAAAGCTGTTTTTCTGTCCAGCAAGTCATTTTTACGAAAATTATCAAGAGAAAAAAAATACTCCCCTGCAGGTGTACTTCAACATTACTGAAGAACATTTTATTCAAATGTTTATAATAAGAAATATTTTCTTATTAAAATAGATCAACTCTAAACACATAAGTGGAAGAATACGTTTTCAAATAGAAAAAATCAATGATAAATAAATAAACGAATTTTGAACCAAACAAATCAACCTTCCACCAAAAAAATTAAATATTTCACAAAGTGGTTCAACTTCCAACTTTTAATTTTTACAAAATACTACAATTATCAAACGCAGAGATGAATTTTCAACTAAAATGATGAGTATTTAAGAAAGGGCGAATTTTCAGCAAATAAAGATATTTCAGTCACGAAAAAAAAACCATCATAATTATTAAGCTTTGAGCCTGAAAGACAAATTGTGTGTGCAGCAGTTGAATTTTCAACACGAGAATATGCATTTTCAGCAATACACTTCATTTCCAACCACACAGTTGCATTTTCAATAAAAAGAGAGCACTTCAAACCAATAAGATTAGTTTTATACCATGAAAGAACAATACTTTAATACTCAAGTACTTTAATATTCAACAAAAAAAACCACAAATTTTCAACAAAATAGTCAACGTATTAATCACAGGAATGAATTTTCAATACAACAATTGAGCGGCTGAGAATAAAAAGTGGAAATATCTCGCAGGTGAGTAAAACGCAGCTATAGAAAAGTGCCTGAAAAAAATTGGACATAATTTCACGTCTGTAAAAAGGAGTGATAGAACACTGGCAGTAAAAAGTAGACAACGGTTTGCCGGCCCCCACCACTTTCCCATCTGAGAGCAACACATGCAAACGTAGCGAGTCAGTGAGATGGCTCTGTTACGCGTTGCGTCGGCCATCCTCGTGTACTGCCGAAAATGCACGAGCACGAACCTGTGGCTCGGGCCGAGCCGAGCTCGCCCGACTTCACGATTCGGTTTCGTTGCCTA